>BGPR01011492.1:0-23425 GCA_013235015.1 Araneus ventricosus
TCGACTTCGTTCAATTTACGTATTGCTCAATACTCTTCGATAATTTGAATAAAAATAAATGACAGCTGAATAATAAGCTTTTCTTCGACCGCGTCAACGCTACAAGTACGAGTGGAATGATGAGAAATTAGGAAGAATTTCTCGACTTGATCAAGCAAAGCAATGTTCTTTTATTATTTTTTAAAAGGGAAATTAAGAACAAATAGTTGTAGTATTTTAAATAAATCAAGAATTCTTATTTATCTCGGGATGGCGCAGCCCGATAGCCCCCCCTGGATTCGCCACTGGTGCTCTCTATCATTTGCGAATTAATATTCTTTACATCGTTCTATTCACATAAATTACTGTCTCTGTATTGTAGTTTTCATACCTCTCCGGTGATTTCTGGAAAAGTTACGAGAGAGAGAAACAACAACCCGCGTTTAAGTTTTACACACTAGTACATATCTTCGTCGTTCAAGCAGAAGTCACTAATAACTCCAAAACTATAGTTTCGAGATGTGGTCAGTTTAAACTTAATTAATTTTGAGTCGCTATGATAAATTGCAAAAATTATTTTGCAGATTTCTATATCCGACAGTTGATTAACTCGTGTTAAGATAACAGGTTTCTATCACAAAATCATTATTTGTAAATTGAAATTGACTGCAGAAGGCAGTCAAAAAGGTTTTGTGGACTCAGTGACTTCTGCCTGAACGACGGCGATATAATATCTAAATAATTTAAAGAGTGTTTAATGACACTTATTTCCTACTACGTTTAGGCATTTTATAGAATGCTTCAACAGCATTCTTCTGCATTGCTGGTAATATAAATATTCATCGAGGTTACAAGAACTACTAATTGAAAACTCGCTGTTATAGAGTTGGCTATCAATTATTATATAGTCATTGTGTCTGCAAACGTTCCATCATAATGGTTTTATATAAATTATTTAATACGAACAATGGAGCTAATTCATTCTCAAGTAATGCATATAAATATATCGCACCAATTTAATTTTGAAATTCGTGACGCATCTTTTATTTGCTGCATGTAGTGTTGCATTAATAGTTGTAGTGAGATGAGATTCGCAGTTAAATTTGTCACGTGACATTACTTCATTATCGTGTTTACTGTCGGAGAAAACTGGCAAGCTTTCTTCTTTCGCTCATTTCAAAGCACTTAAAACAACTAAAAGATAACTTTAGTAATGATAAAGCTCCAACAAATGCTTACATTTTGTAGGTGGCAATAGACCATCGACGATGACGTCATCAAAGCCAGCTCATCATTCTGAAAAGAAGAAAATTTTATTTACTGTGAAAACAGTACTTTCTTTTAATTCAAAAATTACTTACGGATAGATTACAAATAATAGAAAAACTATACAAAAAAGTTAAAAAAGAGAAAAGTATAAATAAGAGACAGACTTCTGTCTCTTATTTGTACTTTTCTCTTTTTTAACTTTTACATTTTTTTGTATAGTTTTTCTATTATTTGTATCTGTATTTTATTAGAAGTAGCTGCATATGCGCCATTCTATATAATACAAAGAGTTTTAATTAATTTTGGCTGATTAATTTATTTAATTTAAATTTAATATCTTTGTTAAATTTTGTTAATTATGTCTGTTACGAATAGATTGCGAACGACAGTTTTATGATAAACATTAAAAAAAAGTGGGGGGGGGGGGGAGTAATGGTTTTCTAGAACATTATAAAGGGCGATTCAAAATGAATGGGACAAAAAAGAATATGTATACCTGTGACTGCTGAAATGAATTTATTTTGCAGATGCAAACTTTTCCTTGAAAAATACACAATCCAAGTTTCTAGAGGTCGCAGTGGCCTAGTGGTAAGGTCTCGACCTGGTGACCGGAGGGTCGCAGGTTCGAAACCCGATTGGAAGTTTGGAGAGGGGGTTGCCAGCTCAGGTGCCGTCCTCGTCATCTGACCGCGGTTCAAAGTTACGAGGTCCGTCCCTAAATAGCCCTCGCGTTGCTTCAAAGCGTGACGTTAATATAACCAAGTTTCTAGAGATGTTCAGTGTGATCCCCTCCTGTTACACGGCAAATGTCTATGCTGCAATCCAATTCCTGCCACACTCGTGATAGAATATCCTGCGTTATTGAGCCCAATAAGTCACTCATCCACTGTTTTAATTGCTAATAAGTCTTGAGGAAGTGGCGGCATGAACACTTTGTCCTTCACGAACCTCCAAGAAAAAATCACACTGCGTTAGATCTGGTGATCTTGAAGTTTTTTTCGTATTCCAATACACAATTAGCTTTCTCTTGCATGGAGTTCGCCATTTTGAATAAGAGCTCCTCTGTACCTAGAATTTCCGCTGCTGCAGAAAAAACTTTTATATTGGTACTTTTATGCTGTATTTGCATTTGTTAAATAGATCGATTATATAAATTGTATGCTGCTCGTCCTTTTGTCCCATTCATTCTGAATCGCCCTGTAGAATAAGCCTGTTGTTCATGTTCAAGCAGATTTATTCAAAAATTTTTTTCCATTCTCTGCTCTTCTAAAATTGAAAAAATTTGTCCATTTTCTCCACATTCGTTTGTTATCCGAAGTGAATTAAAATAAGGTTAGGTTAGGTTATATTAACGTCCCGTTTTGAAGCAACACGAGGGCTATTTAGGGACGGACCTCGTAACTTTGAACCGCGGCCAGATGACGAGGACGACACCTGAGCCGGCGCCCCCCTCTCCAAATTTCCGCGCCGCACCAGCGGGAGGACATTTGGCCACTACGTATGATTTAGCGTGCAGCAGGCCCCATACACGGCGGATCTTCAGTGGAATCGGGTTTCGAGCCAGCGACCCTCCGGTGACGAGATCGAGACCTTGCCACTAGGCCACCGCGGCCTCCAAGAATTAAAATAAGAAAATGAAGCATGTAAATAAAGACATATAAAAATAAAGTTAATTTAATGCAGTTATTTAATCATTATTTTTCATTATTTTTGGTATCTAGCAGTGAAAAATCTACCTGAAGCTAAGAATCTTTGCAATTATTTGCAAAATTGAAAATTTATCCATTTATTGCTGACTTTGAAATCTAGAAACTTCAAATGTTTCAAGACATTGCAAAGCTGCAAGTCTTCTTAGTAAAATGTTGAAAAATAATGCGTTTCCCGATCAGGAGGTTAAAAGGCAAAGTTTCACAAATGACCGACAGTTCTGCAGCAAATCTGTTGATTCTGAATTATTTGTGACCTTTGAATGATATACTATTTTTTACGAGATCGTTTTTCCTGCAGTTCATTCATAACAATTCTCTAGTGCTCATATTTTTGAAAAAATCCGTTTTCTCGTATTTGCCTTTGATTTTGCGTTTGTATTTGATGATTAACGAATCTTTTTCAAAGTATTTTTAATATTTATAGTAACTATGTTTATCATATTGCACTAAGATAAGACTGATGCTGTAATTTTCACGATATTTCTTTGACACCGAATATTTCTTATTGTTAAATCAGAATTATTAGAAATGGCAAAAATAAAGGAACTTTGTGTACTATAGAGCAATATGAATACACTGTAATATATCAGCTAGAAGAACTATTTTGCAAACAGAAGGCGTCTTTCTATTTTGTTTTGTACTGTTAAAATTATCATATTATTTCTTTCTGAGCACTGTTTGGTGGTATATTTTGAAACCTATTCAGCTTCTCGGTTGTAAGTTTGTCTTCAGAATATTTTTTCCAAATCAATACAAATTAAAGAAATACCTGCTTCCGTTGATTATGTATAAATTTTACTTAGTTTTTCTTCAAAAAGTTTAGAATTGGATTGTTATAAACCGATTTGGATTTTTTTTATTTTAAAGTTTGTACAAAGATGTAATAATTATTTTTTATAATCAGTGTAATGGAAGCTTAGTTTAACTTACATTAGAAAGTGGTTCCATTTGTACATCGCTTTCTGAATACCTCTGGCTACTGGATGCTTCCTCAGCCATCTGAAAAACGAAATTAGAATCAATGAATTGAAATATATTAATTAATGTTTATACAAGAGAGAAATAAAAGTAATTCTTTTAAAAATTACACTGTGCATGAAACGTCAGCAAAAACTTTTAAGATGATTGATAAATTTAAAATATTTAGATCGAAATAGCATTTTAATGTCAATCACGAAATTGAAATCCTAATAGAAATCATAGAAAAAAAATCTATGATTATTTTATTTTGGAGATAAAACAACTAAACACAAAACATTCTTTTTGGTTTGTGCAACACTTCTGCCATCCCATATGTTTAAACAATTTATTCATAAATATTATTAACTTCAGAGATTAATGCCGTTGAAGAATGGTAAATTTTTTGATGATTTCTTTTGAGATTTTCGCCACATCTAAAGTAGTGCAAAATAAAATAACATAAATAAATAAATAAATAGAATAAAATAGAGAGTAAAGTAAATGAATTTGAAAAGGACAGATCTAAACTTTTGCCTTTCCAGGTATGCGTAGCCGGCCTCTTGCAAAAGAAGCGGGACGATCTAAAAGAGTTGTCGACATTTTTTTCACGCTAAATCATAAGTATGGGAGGAAACCGCCGAAATTAATCATACCTAAGTCCTTGCCGCTCAAAAGTAAAAGAAAACTATTGAAGTTTAGCATCATTCTAAGAATATTCGAGTTAAGAAATCATACGAACGACTTACATAAATGTATGCAAGAAAACCATTTGCAAAATATCTGGGTTTCGCCAATAAAAGGCAATATGCAAACCTTCTTTGCTGACAGGATACAAAACAAAATATTTTGAATTTGCACTGCAAGTGACGGCTTTGGATGACCAAAGGCTATAGGTTATTTTTTCTCGTGAAAAAAAGCGGATGTTTCTTACGATTGGAAATACCACTGACATGATTTGAGAAGAGAAAATTTTTCCCAAAGAGTCAATCAGGTGCTGGATCTGTTTGGATTGCTTTTCGTTTAATGGTGTGGTATCTTTTGCATTGTGCCTCTGGAAAAACATACGCATTATTACTTGTCATCCTCTGTTAGTTACAGCTTATTATGGCGGGTAAAAAAATGGGACTACCAGAAGATAATATAATTATCTTCTGGTAATGAAATTTAGTATCATTCGAAGAATACTCGAGTTAAGAAATCATACGAACGACTTGTATAAATGTTTGGAAGAAGACCATTTGCAAAGCAATTATATACTGGTTTTGCCAGTACAAGACAATATGCAAACCTTCTTTGCTGACAGGATACAAAACAAAATATTATGAGTTTGCACTGAAAGTAACGGCTTTGGATGACCAAAGGCTATAGGTTATTTTTTCTCGTGAAAAAAAGCGGATGTTTCTTACGACTGGAAATACCATTGACATGATTTGAGAAGAGAAAATTTTTCCCAGAGCGTGAATCAGGTGCTGGATCTGTTTGGATTGCTTTTCGTGTAATGGTGTGGTATCTTTTGCAGGTGTTTATGGAAAAACATACGCATTGTTATTCGTCATCCTCTGCTAGTTACTGCTATTATGGCGGATAAAAAAATGGGACTACCAAAATATAATATGATTGTTCACGAAAATCGTAGAATAAAGCTTTGATTCCAGACTACTAAAGTTGAAGCTTGCAATGGAGAGTCAGAAGCTCTGATTGAAAAGTTTCAAAGAACTTGTGAAGTATTCTTGTAAAAGGAGTTTTTCAAAATGGCGCGTATTTTTCCTTTGTCACGGGAACTGATATAAATGAATGAAAACGAATAGTGCAAAACCAGTCTTGAACTGTGTCAAAGATGAATGTTTTCCATGAAATCTTGGATATGTGAGTTGTGAGCTCATCAAAAGCAATAGTGTGTCTACAAGTTACGAAGTATTTGTTCCTGCATTATTGTATTGTTTTTATTTTGATTGCTCGAAAGCTTTTACGCAAACTGAAAATGTGTTCTTTGTTGTCCTTTTTCCTGTACACTTTTTTATTTTCAAAATAAAATTTTCGGATACTTTTTGTCGACAATAAATCTGCATTTAAAATTTTTTTTATAAGAATCAAAGCATAGTTTCTATATTCCGATTTTAAATTTATCAGTTATCTTAAGATTTTCTTTGGCCTTAAGAGTTTACGTTTAAACATTTATACTTATTTTTGCTTCGTTTTTGTATCACTTTTGCATAAATTAATAAATTTTTCATTGCATAAAATTTAAAATGAGTTGATTTACCGTATTTCCGATGAAAAACAATTAAAATTCCAAAAGTAAATTGCGCTCTAAAATATTTCTGGTAGAAAATATAGTTACTATGCTTCACAGTTTTTGTATTATGTAGAGCAGCCTGATTAATACCTGAATCATCATCCTGTTCCTTTATCTTCTTATCTGTACCAATCTATCCTAAGCATTCAAAAATTTTAAATTTCGTTGTGTTATAATAGTGAAAAGTTCAAAATTAAACTAACTCAACTTGATGTAGTTAGTTTAGATTACTTACATTAACGTCCCGTTTTGAAGCAACACGAGGGATATTTTGGGACAGACCTCGTAATTTCGAACCGGGGTCAGATGACGAGGACGACACCTGAGCTCGCACCCTCTCTCCAAGATTCTGCACCACACCAGCGGGAGCACATTTGGCTAATACGTATGATACCCCCAAGTCCTATTATGCTGCCTCATCGTGACAAGAGTGGTGACCCTGGGTGGAATGGGCGATGTAAGTCTGGAGTTTTTCCTCCTGGCAGGGTCACCCAAGGCGTGAAGGCCATTCCATTATACCCAGCTGAAGCATAAAGGCAATGGACAAAGTCAGACTTCTTCCCTCGGGCGTCCAAGGTCAACAGAAGCTGCACTCTCCTCCTTTACCATGAATTGTTCGCCTATAGTATTGGATACTCTTTCTGTGGGCGAGCGGACTCTTGGACTTGGTCTAGCTGAGGACTAGAATAAGAAACAACAACACGTATGACTTAGCGTGAAACAGGCCCCATACAGGGAGGGTCTTCAGTGGAATCGAGGTTTGAGCCCGTAACCCTCTGGTCTCAAGGCCGAGACCTTACCTCTATGCCACCGCGGTCTCCCAATCTTGATGTAAATAATAGAAAAGTATATTAAAAAAGTGTAAGAATTTAAAATTTCAATTTCTGCAAGATTAAAAAATGTCACATATATGTTAAAAGAGCATTTTACATTTCTTTTTTTATATTTCAGGCAAATGATCAAAGTTAATGGACCATAGTTTAGTTTAAACTAATTTTACAGCAAAAGGCTAAAACTTTGAAAATACTTACAGAATGGGCAACTGCTTGAGCTTTTGTCATAACCTCACCCACATGTTTTTCAATAGCTCTCAGTTCCTTTCACAGAAGAGAAAATATACCATAGTTAGAAATAAATAAGTCTTCTTACACAACATGAATTAATATTTAGATTTTTCTTTCAGTTTTTTTTCCTGTCAAATAGAACCTGACAAATATTTTTAAAAATGTGTCTGCTTTATTAAGGAAGACCTAGTTATATGCCGATATTTCGGTTTGAGTATATGGTAGGTGGAGAGGTTTACAAAAAAAAAAGCGTGGGCAACAAATGAAGAACTGCACTGTCTTCAAACTTGCCAAGTATCGAAGAGCTGCAAGCAGATACTCGAGAAAAGTGGGAATTCGCTTCCATTTTTAAAAAATAACAGTGACGGAGATTGGACGGAAAAAATAGGGGGTGGGGCGAAAAATTTATAAGTATCTAAAAGTATCCGGGAGTATAGGAGGTAGAGAACAAAAATTTACAAATTTAGTTACAAAATTAACTAGCTTTCCCGGAAACTATTGCTTTTTTATAACCCCTAGTTTTAGACAGCTAAAAGAAATAAAAATTTAATTTTTTTTCCTTAAAAAAATAGAAGGGCAACAACATCCCGACTCGTAGCCACTGAAAACCAGAATAGGATTTCTGCTTTCATTATTTGTGCTTTTGTCTGGTTAAATCTGATTTCAGTGCACAGTAGTCATTTATTAAAATGCATAAAATTAAAGAATTTGTTCATGGAAGTTTGATGTTTAACAGTTTATGTACAATTTGTTGATGAGACTAATTACAATTTTATCGTTTAAGTCGATACAGTTTGATCAAAAACTTCACACTAAAATGAGAATTCAGAAAATGTTAATTTAGCCAGAAGTTCACATTTTAAATTTGTCATCTACTCGTTCGATACATAGGGATGAACTGCACGATATAAATATATGAACACCAGAATTAATGTTAGCTTATGAAAAACTGAAATCTGTTGCCGTAATTTTTTTTTCGTATATAATTAACTAGCCGCCTTCGGCGACAAGCTGATTCGCCCGTTTAAATTAATTTTTATTTTTGTATTTTATATTAATTATAGCATTCTCCATAGCAGTTTCACCCACGGTAAGTCAAGAAAGTGATTGTTTTATTTTGGCAGAAAGTAAAATATATAAAGACGTAAATTTTAAAATGCCAACGATACAATTCTGTACTATGCATTACAGCTAACAGAACTTAAAAACTGAGTTTCAAATAACTCACACAATTCATCTATCACTCATCGGTAGAATGATTAACGCTGAATATAGTAGCGAAAGCCGAACATGATGGACGCCCCGTGTGAACCAGCAGGTGACAGATTGGGTAGAAAAAGTGAGGCGGCTTAAAATTTAAGGTAATTTTTAATTAATTTAAATTCTAATAAAAATTTCGAAAAATCCTTTCTTAGTGAGCACCTACTACCCAAGAAGCAACCGCCTGCCAAATTTCAAGTTTCTAGGCCTCGTGGTTTGGGAGATTTTGTGATCAGTGAGTTATGGTATTTGCCTTTTATATACAAAAATAAAGTTTAGTTGTTCGTTCATGTTTATGGAACAATAAAGAAATAATTTTATTCCCTTGAGAAATATTTGATTTCGATAAAAAAATAAATGGTACTTTTCCGTTAAAGAAAACCCCAGTCATCGCTATTTTGCTTTGGTGCCAACACTCATCATTAAGAAAACTATCGCTACTATTTGGCGATCTGTGGCTAGGATTTGGCAGTTTTTGTCTCGGGTTCCGTCAGAGGTCCGCTCGTACAGTAACGTAGCGACTGGAAGGCAAGTTGCCTCCGGTGCCATGGAGTTAAAAGATTACTGCATTTATGCCCTTTTTTAAGGCAAAATATGATGAGGGGACCAAAAAGTAATATGTCCAGGGCACCATATTTGCTTGCTAAGCCACTGATGACAACTGGAGTAAAAAATCATATTATTTCTCGGGCGCGACTTATCCTTGTTACAAAAAAGTTTCCATAAATTCTATTTTGCAATATTGCTGAGAACTAAATGAAGATCTAAATCTACATCGAGATTGCAAATATACGATAATTTAACATGGCGGCAAGCCACCATTAGCACTGTCAGCAGTTAAGGTTTCAGATTTGCATTCATAACGGTGCAAAAACCAATCCCACTATAAGCGCCTATGGGGAGTGTTTTCGATGCCAATATTTGGCGATATTTCCCTTTTTTGGCGAGAAATGCTTTGTAAAGTTTTTCTATTTCGACGACCGAGAGGTGCTATCTGTTATAAGGATGTAAATACTTTTACTTTGTAGTTTTTTTTTGTGTGTGTGTGCGACTTAAAGTAGAATGAATTCCTTCTTGAGTGTCGTTGAATATGAATGCATTTTTAAAACTAAACTTGAAATAAGTATATAGTGTATAATTCTTTGATAAAATAAATAATCTAATACGCATAAGTTAGAAAAATATTCAAATACATAAAAACTTGCCAATGAGCTTAATATGAGCAAGAATTAAAGTTGAAAATAATTTGTTATTAGTTGTTAATTGTAAATAAAGATGGATGGTTTTCAAAACACGACGAAGAAAAAACTCAGTTTCGCGCCAATCAAAGTAAACGCGGAAACCCTAGCGGGCATAATGATCAACTTGGCGTGGTTAAAGACATTCCCATAGACGCCTATAGTGGGATTGGCGTGCGACTATCGTGAAATAAGCCTCGAATACTCACACAGTTAAATTGCTAAGTGGAACGCACACTTGGCGTCTTCTATTAATTGTTAAATGGCAACCCAGATAGCAATTTTAGTTTGCAGCAGACTTGCACTGCAAATCTGCAAAATTGCAGCAAGTTTGACAAGACAAGAGTGCAAGTGTGAAACAAGTTTGCAGCAAGTTAACGCAAGCTTCGAAGTCACCATGGGACGAACTTACAGCAAGCTTGCCACAAGCTTGCATTGCAAATTATAGCAAAAACAGAGTATGAATACAACCCGGGATAGAACACGCGATCTATCGGTTCGGAAGCAGACTCGCTAACCATTCGGCCAATTAAATTCTGAGAGGAGAGGATAGATTTCGCTAATACATCGTTCGATTCGATTCGTATACGATTTATTTTAAATTGTTTTCTTGATTTCATTAATTTTTTGAGTTGAGAATATGATTTGAAGTCAAAGAGAGAGAGAGAGAGAGAGAGAGAGAGCGATTTTCGCTAATAACTATGTTTTGCTAGTAGAATAAATTATGAAATTAGAGTTCAAAAGTAATTACTACTTTAAAATGGGACAAAATGTATAATTTATTATTTTTCAACAAACATTGACTGTTTTTTCGGTTTAATTTTGTTTATAAACGTAAAAATTTCAACATTAAGAAAAAGGCGATATAGTTTTCTTTAAAGTGCGAGTGTTATATTTAGTAAAAAGATGGAAAATGTTTCAAAAATTTTTTTTATAAAAAAGTTAGTTTTTTTTACAAATTATCATTGATTTATTGAATTAATAAAAAAGAATTACGGTCTAGGAGATGCTATTAAAAATCGGATGTTTTTTTTTAAAACAGAGACAAAGATAATTATCTCTTTGCATCAAGCTTGTTTTGCAAACTTGCAGCAAATTTGCGTTGCAAGGAGGTGGTGCTAGTTGTCACGGCGAACTTGCTACAAGTTCGCTCCAAGCTTAACGCGTCAAATTTGCTATGACAAGGTAATGTCAAAATCAAACTTGCTGCAAACTTACGTGCTATCCGGGATAGACTGAAAAACATGATGAAGATGAAATTTGTTCATAACTTAAAAATATAGAAAACTGGATGAACTTACTCTAATATAATGGCACCACGCAAACATCACAATAAGGATAAACGCAATTTGAACGGCGCATATCTGTATAAATATCTTATCTGTAAAAGGAATTTCCAAATGCAATCGAGGGGCTGTGGAGTTACTCTCAACAGGTTCCCGGTTCACGTAAGTGTCAACTGATAAATGCCTCGCCCCTTCAGCTTGAGTTATACTATTATCCAGCTCTGAATCATTCTTCTTTTCCACTGACGTTGAATCAGTCTTCTTTACCACGGACGTAAAAGCAGAACGTAACTTGTTCATTTTTTCATCCTTACTGTCAGTCTTGTAACTAGAAGTCGTGACCTCCTTGTGCTTGTTATCATGGATCTAAAAGATATCGGTATTCATAAAGTTTCAGACAGAAGATGCCTTGCTGAAAACAAAGTGTTAATTAAAAAATATACAGGGTGTCCACACTTAACGTGGTACAATAGATAATTTCTAAACCGTTAGGGATAGACATATAGTTCCAATTGAAAAAATGCTTTAAATGAAGGGAAAAATTATAATATATGTGTTTTGAGTGAATAAATATATTCCTGAAGAAGTTACGAATTCTAACTTTTTGTACGGTCCCCCGGTCCTATCAGTCATATTTAGTAAAATATTCTTGACACTAATATTTTAAACAAAAAAAGTCCCATTCTTCTGCGACTAAAACTGACCGAGTTATGGAGCTTTGAGTTTCATGATTTTTAACCAATCAGCGGCCTCGTCGAGCAAGTACTATGCATTGATTGGTGGATCGTCTTCGAGACGGCTGTTGTAAAGTGGTCTAAGTCAGCGATATTCAAAGCTCTACAACTCGGTCAGATTTAGTCGCAAAAGAGTGGGACTTTTTTGTTTAAAATATTAGAGTGTCAAGAATAGTTTACTAAATATGACTGATAGGACTGGGGGACCGCATAAAATATTAGATTTCTCAACTTCTTCAGGAATATATTTATTCACTCAAAACACATATATTATAATTCTTCCCTTCATTTAAAGCATTTTCCGATTGGAGCTACATGTCTATCCCTAATGGTTTAGAAATTAGCTATTGTTCACGATAAGTGTGGACACCCTGTATACACTTCACGGAAAGCAAAAACATTTCTTTGAATTTTCGCTGCACGCCTGATTTATACAGAAATTCAAACAGTATTATCGGGACTATTTGACACATTATATTCAGAGTTGTCACCTTGTTTCGTGTCATCTTATTCCACAAGATGTTCCCCATATTAGCACAAGAAATTTTACGATATCTCTACGTTGTTACGACGAAATGACGCACAACACCGTCAATATATCGAATGAATATTGTAGAGAATCTTGTACTAACAGGGCCTGATTAAGAAATGCACTTGGAAAAACCAGCGACAGTATTCTTCCGCCGGTTTCCTAATATAATTACACGATACGCCGTGTTTTGCGCTTAGCTTTTTAGTATAGACAAAATAAGAAAAAAAATGCAATTATATACAATTTAGATCTGCTTCCATTAGCCGATTGGATCCAAACCCATTCCAATCAAATTTGATATCGATCTACAATTTTGGTGTTATGATTGCATACCAAATTTCATTTATCCAGTTTTTCGTGTTTTTGAGTTATCGTTCTCACATACACATAGACGGTCCGAGAGACCGCTGACGGATTTAGCCCCAAATTTGTACAGTTAACTGTTTTGATTTAAATATCGCGCTCCCTCATCCACCAGTTCCCTTTTTACTTTCTAGTATACGAAGTATACAAAGAGAAAGTATTGTAATCGTCAAAAAATTCGAACTTGAGATTTTGACGGATCTCCACGTTTTAGACCTCCAAGAGTCCGAAAAACACAATTTTTTAATTATGTCTGTCTGTGTGTATGTCTGTGAACGCGATAACTATTAGAGATACGGGGATGAAATTCGGTATGTGATCTTCACACATAATTTGTAGGTATTTTTTTAAAATCAAATTTTGGACAAAATCCGTCTACGGGAAGTTTGTCTGTCGGCGTTCATGTGGACACTATAACTCAAAAACTTGAATAGTTAGATGGATAAAATTTGGTACACAGCTTTGTCATCAGGAATGTAGGTCCGTATCAAATCTTGGACCAAATCCGTCGAAGGGTTGATTTTCTGTCGGTCTGTATAATCGCATATTTTTGATCGCAATAACTACTTAACAAAATTACTGAGATACATGAAATTTGGTATGTGGCCTTCTTACCCTAATGGTAGATTTGTGTCCAATTTTTTGAGTTAGCGCGTCGCGTTCGCATACATAATGAGAGACAATTAACCCTTCGACGGATTTACTTCGAGTTGTGATGCGTATCAGCAATTCTAGCAATAATACCGTATTTTATCTATGAAGTTCTTGGCGTTTTGGAGCTATCGAGTACGGGCAAAATTCTAATCTTTTGACGATTGCAAAGTTTACTCTTTGTAAACGAGTAAGTAAGAAGACGAGTTATACGCACTATGTCAAACAGTGGCGGACTGGGTCTGAAAATAGTGGTTCAGTGAGGGCCCACACATATCTATAATCGTAACATTAATTCATATATATATTAAATGATATATATTTAATTTTTTATATTTAATTATATTAATTTAAATCTATAATATTTAATAATTATATATTTAATTTTCCCGCGTTTTTAAAATAAATCCCTTTTAACACCCTTTAATTTTCTACGTTTAAAATAACGAAACTATGTTTAAAGTTATTTGATTTTAAATTCCGTAAGTTATATATTATATAAGAAACACGGACCTTGGGTACAGGGCTATTTTATTTATTTGCTTTAGGAAAACTTACAATAGAGAAAGAGTTCTTTTTTTCTCTCCCACATTTCCTGGGAGCCCAAATTGTCTTCTGTTTAAGGGGGCCCACTTGCCATCGGGCAAGCTGGCAACCTTGCCAGTCCGCCACTGATGACAAACGTGACGAGGAAATATTCTATTTATATCTATATACGTTACGGTCAATGTAGATAATCGATTATTATGCATAACTGCGGTAATTATGTATAATAACCAAAAAAGGCAGGTAGCCGGTTATTATGAATAATTACTAATGAAGTTTGTCACTGCAATTATTTTTGGTTGAAATCTACTTTTGTTTTTGTCTATTTGAAAATTTGAGTTGCGTGTATCGCAGTTAAAGTTTAATCGCTAAAAGTTAAATGTTTTGGAAACCAAAGTATTTTCGGGTTGTCTTTGCAATATCTCCTGTTTCAAATGTAGAATTTCAACCGCGCTCGCTATGCCAGGGTCATCTAAAGTGGGCACTGGGCAGATTTTTTTAACTTTACACTACGACATACCCCTGACTCCAGTTATAAAAATCATCGGTTTGCAGAGATTTTTTTAACTTTACGCTACGACATACCCCTGACTCCAGATATAAAAATCTTGGGTTTGCAGAGATTTTTTTAACTTAAATAAAATATCCTATGGCTTCGCTAGTAGCGGGAGCCGGAACCTAGTAGCTTCGCTAACTCATTGAATGCAAGATATACGCATTTCTTAATCACACGAACGAAGCAGAAAAAAAATGTGCTCGCGTTGCCTGCGGCCTCTGAAATGGGCATCGGGCAAATTTTTTAAACTTAAAAGAACATCCTACGACTCCACTAGCATCGGGAGCCTAGTAGCTTCGCTTGCCCAATGAGTGTTAGATTAATTTTGTTTAACCCCTTCCGGTATGATTTAATCATGGTATGTTGCTATATAGCGTGAAAACCAATGACAAGCTATATTCTTCATTTTACCGGAAGGAGTTAATTAATCTCATTTACTAATGAATTTTGATCAATGAGATCGCATGCCCATGTAATTAATCACATTGATCAAATTTCATTTGTAATTATTCATAATAACCGGATAATGTGGATAAATTCTCATAAATTACCCACTTTAATCGGCCTCTTTTAGTTATTATGCATAATCTCCGGTTATTATGCATAATAACCGATTATTCACATTGACCGTAACGTATATATTTCTTGAAACACAATATTATACAGTACATGAGTCACATATTCGATACAAATACAAAATAGAATCTGTGTATCATACACGCGGCATTTTAACTTTGGAGTCAACTGTGCGCTTTTAAGAGGGGGGGGGGGAAGATGCAAGTTAAAGAAGAGCGAGTGACTGTAGTTTGCTGTCAGATGATATGTGCTGTTATATATGCCATGTAACTATGACTTCATGTAGGTTGAGTTCACTGGCAAAAAATAAATAAACTGACAAAATTGACCAAATAAAGTGAAACCAGCGGGAGTGGTCTCCCCTAAACTTTCTCCTATACTTTCTAAGTGGAGATTCGTAGTGGAGATACTTTCTCTTTGCGAGAAAGTGAAACAAATAAACCTGAAATCAAATATCTGTTGCCACGTTTCAAAAAAACATTACTTTGAAGCAGGCGCGATAAAATAGGCAATGCAATGAATACTAAAGCGAAAATTCTGCTTTGGAATTGAATTCCCAAGAAAACAATTTATACTACCACAACCGTAACAATTGCAAAAGCGCGTGAATAAACGATTCGCTGAAATAATGAGATCGGTTTGATTTACAACAATAAAAAAATTGTTAACAATTGATGCTTGAAAACATCATTTATTGTTGTAAATAAAATTTACAACAATAACAGATTGCTACCAATACGCATGCGCATGAGAATCGGATTAAAAGAAATTGAATATGCAATATGAACGCCTCTTTTTGACGGATTTGGCCCAAACTTTTATACGGACCTACATTCATAACGATGAAACTGTGTACCAAATTTTATCCATTTAGCTATTCAAGTTTTTCAGTTATAGCGTTCACATGACCGCGGACATACAGACTTCCCTTTGACGGATTTTGTCCAAAATTTAATAGAAACCTACAAATTATGTTCAAAGACCACATACCAAATTTCATCCCCGTAGCTCTAATAGTTTTCGAGTTATCGTGTTCACAGACAGACATAATTCCCAAATTGTGTTTTTCGGACTCAGGGAGGTCTAAAACGTGGAGATTCGTCAAAATCTCGAGTTCGAATTTTTTGACGATTACAATACTTTCTCTTCGTATACGAGAAAGTAAAAAGGGAATGCGAGTGAGGATATCATGAGCAGTTGAAAGAAGTTCGAAGAGGTTTTACAATATTTTTAGTCTACTAATATCAGTTGCATGAGAAGAGAACTAAAGTCTCTAAAATTTTTAATTTGCACTCACACGTCTGTTCGGAAAATTTCTTGAGAACAGAGGCTTTTGCTTTATAGAGTCAAAGAGATTCTGCAATAGCAATTTAAATACAGCGTTCCTCGCGTTTTTTTAAAAATCAAAATCATTGAAAGCACTTGTATAGCACCAAATATTGCATTGAATAAAAGGTGCAGGAATGAATCAATGTAAATAGAATACGTCTCGAGAAACTAGACATTAAATTTTTACTGGGAACTAAAAATTTCGGAAAGCTTTCTTCCCTGGTACTTACTCATTAGCTAAGATTAAAATCGACTCGATTTCTTCCAATTCAGTCCTTTTCCCATTTGATGGTTTTACGTTATGTTTGCAAAAGTAAGCAGCTGTGAAACATTATTTCCCACCAGCCTACCCAAACGGTCGGTGTGGGTCTAAAACAAAATAAAACAGACTTCTACGGCGGCTTCTTTGTGGTAGATGCCGCAACAATGGCGGCATTCGCAAGTCGTCGTAGAAGACTGTTTTGTTTTGCTTTGTTTTAGACCCTCACCGACCCTCCTATCCAAACGGGTGGGCTGGTCTGTGTGAGTCTGAAATAAAACATAACGAAAAGAAAAGACTTCTACGACGACTTGCGAATGCCGCCACTGTGGTGGCATCGACCGCAAAGGGTTAAATTTGGAACAGAGATTCATCGCTGAGGGCGAACTAGATGCGAGCTCCAAGAAAGACAAAAAGTAACCGCGCACGCTCTACACAATTTATAAATCAAAAAAGGAAGAGGTAAACGTGTTCTGCTGACATCTCTTAATATGTTTAACTTAATAAATTTGTCGTGCCAGTCAAATTCTAATGCGCAACGAAGTAACGATGAATGTGTTCCTGGAGCATTTCAGTACTTTTAACCTGGACAGGACATTACAGTAGAGTCCCGATAATCCGGACTAGATGGAACAGGACCCTGTCCGAATCACGGAAAGTCCGGATTAAACGGAATTTGCCTTAAAACGAACGTAATACAAGTTTTGGATGTGTAAAACTATAAAAATCGATGTGTTTTTTCATAAATATGCACAGCCTTTCCTAGAGCTTAATTTTAATACCATTGTATGCGTGGACCTAAGTTTTTAACCTGCAAACTGATGTAGGAACAAAGCATCCCGTCCGGATGAACCGGATGTCCGGACAAGCGGAGTCCGGATGAGCGGGCTCCACTGCACTTGCAAGTAATAGGAAGTTACTTTATGAAGAAAGGAAGAATAAGCTGAGTTCTGAAGGCGTGTCACGTTTCGTGAAGACACAAGCTAGGCCCACCCAACTCCAGTTTTTAAAGGTATACAAACCAATTGATTGGTTAGGCATGGGGTCAAAAGAGAAAATCGGATATTCTGGTATTTGACAGCTATGTTGCCATGTCGACTTACAAGCAAGAACAGAAGGATTGTATATGATTTTATAAAATATTTATTGACACCTAATGGAAAAACTACTTTTAATGGAAAAAAAATCGCGATTAAAAATATTGTTTACATATTTCAGACCTGTCTAGTTCGTAAAGATGCTTCCATATGTGATATTTTTATACACTTCTTTAACTTGACTTGTTTCATGCTTATACTGATGCAATCTTGCTATCAGTTTTTCACTCAATTCCCAATGTTCTAGAGTTTCGAAAAGTCTTGCGCTTGTGTATTTTCGGTGACAGTTCTCTATGTTAATATTTTCTTGGCTTAATTATTGGTTCATCGGTTAATTTAACTAAATTTTGACTCCATTTGTGTGGCACCATCTAATAGCAAATTTTATCTCACGATTCCATAAAACTTGTAATAAAGCATAAAAAATCAAATCAAAGAATAAAAAGTAGAAAATTATTGAAATAAAAAATTTCTACTTTGATACGACTAAAAGTGTGTTTTTAAAAATTGTTTTATTAAATTTATTCTGATAAACAAAGGCATGTGGGATGCATATTGATTTATTTTATTTATTTACAACCCACTCCGGCTTAGCCTACCCAGGAGAGTGTAAGGCCTTCCACAGGCCGGAGGGTAAACATAAAACAAAAGAAATGAACTACATTAAAAAAGAGTTTACAAAGAACCCCAAGGGGTGAGCAGAACAATTTAAAAAAATCATCGCTGACAACAGTGTACTCAAAAAAAAGAGAGCAAAAACACAAAGCACAAAAAGATAAAAAGCAAAAACACAAAAGCTTAACATTAAAAACTCAAAACACAAAAAGATTAAGAGCAAAAACACAAAAACTCAAAGAGCAAAAACTAAACATTGAAAACACAAAACACAAAAAGATTAAGAGCAAAAACACAAAAAACTCAAAGAGCAAAAACTAAACATTAAAAACACAAAACACATACAAAAGATAACCAAATTAAAATCAATAGCATTTAAAACCAAACAGTTACAAACAAAAATCGAGAGACAATACGCATTACAAAAACTGCACAGAAGCACACCAGACATCTAACAAAAACTTTACAGTGGACAAGATAAAAATTTAAAAGAAAACAAAACAATTCCTAAAACCGCCGAAAACTCGAATGCACATTTCGGTACTTATCCGTTAGCTCGGCACCAATCGTCGCCAAGCTGGTGGCGTCAAAAATATTGGCTCTAGTTGCGGCCAATCACTACGTTGACAACGGCATTAGCGTTGGCGTAGTAGTTGGCTCATTAGAGCCAGTGGCGGTTTTTCGCACAAGTGTTATAGGCGCTCGCCTCATGCCTCGAGATTTTAGGGGGTCTTGAAACCTATTCGACTTACATCGCTGTGCTAAGCCAACGGCGATTTTTCGACATTAGGTAGGGGGAGGGGCCATCAAAGCGCTTTTCAGCCCGTGGCCTCGAATTGACAAAATTCGCCACTGATTCAAAAACTGATTCCTACTGATGTGCAAAAACATGGAAATTTTATTAAGAGTTTAGAATTAGGATTCAACTGAACTATCAATACTTACAGGATCAGGGGGGCCATTAGTTAGTTCGGTCACAGGATATATTTCAGACTCGGTTGTAACTGCTTTCACATCTTGTTCAAGTTCTTCTGTTTTTTGTTCATCAGGTTTCCATACTGTTAAGAAAATTCTTGTAAAGTTTTTGGCATACATATTACTAAATTGTTCCAATCTGAAGTTATATACCACTGAGAGAAATGACCAAGGAAGCCGTCAGGTGTCATAATATCATCATAAGATGATATCATGACACTTGACGGCTTCCGTTTAAGTGTTAGTTAATCGCGCAAAAGCTATAATTGGCTATGCTACGCGAATCGAATGGTAGTAATCATAAGGAATCACCCCCCGCGTCCATAGTTGACCGTTCGGGTCACCAATTTTAAGAACGGCTTTTGCGACAGAAAATTGGGCATCGAAGTCGACCGCAAAATAGCCCCCTATTACGAGAGGCTCGCGTGGCGAACTCCATCCCCTTTTCACATACGACCCGCCTTTGCAGATGGGCCCTGCGAGCCAAACCACCATCGGGAAGCGAGAACCTGCTGACTTATGCGGAAGGTTCTCATCCTCATATTTGAGGTGCCCCTTAAGTTTGAATTGAATGGCAGTAAAGATATACAATCGGTTTAAAGCCTGTAAAGCATTTCTTAAGGGTGGCGCAAGAATGCAAAAAGGAAACAAAGTCTAAAAGTTAAAAATTTGAAATTTGGGCATAAAAATTAAACTAGATTTAAAACGTCAGTGGTTAGTATGTTAACGCAACTAGAATCAATATAATTTATAAAAATATATAAAAATTAACACTAGTTTGTAAAAAATATTAAGATGAAGATGTTCAACCTCTAATCCCTGCATTTAAAGCGATAATGAGTTAAGATATGTAATATGATTAAAAATAGAACCCTCAACTAAGGCATGAATAAGAGTAAAATCCAAAATTTATTAACTCTCTGACTGCTTATTCTGCGATTTCCGCTGGTTGGAAACAAGTCTAGGTACTTTGGCGCGACATTTGCGTCCGGCTAACGGAAAATCGCTTCGCTTGGCGACTTGGCTCGCGTTTGGCTCACAATTGGCGACATTTGCGCCCGGTTAACGGAAAATCGCTTCGCTCTTGGGGACTTGGCTGTTCACAATTGGCGACATTTGCGCCCAGCTGACGGAAAATCGCTTCGCTCTTGGAGACTTGGCTGTTCACAATTGGCGACATTTGTGCCCGCCTGACGGAAAATCGCTTCGCTCTTGGCGACTTGGCTCGCGTTTGGTTCACAATTGGAGACATTTGCGCCCGGCTGACGGAAAAGCACCCAAGTCTATTTTCTGCTGGATGCTGCGATTTTCACAGGCTAATGTGTTCACTTGGTACTTTTATACCGTTGGATCATATTATAGTAATAAAGCTTTGCATGTAAGTAACAACTCGCTGGTCTCAACGGTATTTGAACACGTTTGTAGACACTGAATCTAAATGGTCATTTTAAAAATTACGCAGTCAGAGGGTTAAAAACCACAATGCTTCGTAAAAATTTCAAAATATTAATTTGAAGATGTTCAACCTCTAATTCCTTCATTTCAAGTGATAATGAGTTAAGATATGTAATATGAATAAAAATAGAACACTGAACTAAGGTATGAATAACAGCAAAATCAATTTGGCTTGTTGTGCACAGTTCCCCATGTTAAAGGATTTTATGCACGAAATGGATGTAACTAATGTGCAATATATGGTTTATATTGGACACATTTTGATTTTTGCCTTTAAGATTGTCTCTAGAAATAAAGCAAAAAGTTTGGCGAGAAAATTTAAGCTGTTTCTAAAAACAAGAGTAAAACATGGTTCATAACAGTCTTGAAAACAAAATATGGTTGAAATCTAGAAGTTGGTACACACTCTTAAAACACTGCCAAATCGCCAAAGCAAGACGTTGACCGCTGCATATCATTGCAGCCAAGTCGCCAAAGCTATATGCAGGTATTACCTGTATTAGCTTTGGCGACTTGGCGCCATTTTAAGAGTGTGTACCAACTTCTAGATTTCAACCTTAAATCGGGTTAATTAAAAACATCAAAATTATTTTCGCCTTTCAGGTTGTCTCTACAAATAAAACTAAAAGTTTGGAGAAGAAATTCAGGCTGTTTCTTAAAACAAGAGTACAACAAGGTTCGTAACAATCTTAAAAATAAAATATTTCGAATCTTTCCGAATAATTTTATCTTTTGAAAAGAGGGCACGATGAAAATCTATGGAGTTGCAGTAAACACTTATAGAACTACACATAACTTTGCAAACTTCTTCCTTTCTTTTTTCACTTCTTTGATGATTTCTAATTACGATAATCGTTTTGTTTAAAATGAATATAAAAGTACAACAATTATGCTTACTTGATACAATGTGCTCATACAAACATTTCATCGAAGATACTTCAGGTGAACCTGGTGAGTATTCAGGATGACATGACGAATGTACTGCAGTTATGAGGGAAAAGTAAAATATTAATACACAGTATCTATTGAGCGAATAATTTATTGACTCCATTTTGGAGCAAATTTTGTGGCTTTTTAGTCAGCTTGTTGATGTAGTTTCGTGATTTGTGCTGTAAGCACGAAACGGGATTGCATTGCACGTTCCATCATTAAATTAACAAATCCATACTATTTGTGTTGTTTTGTGTTAAATTTTCGTATTTTCAATTTTTTCGTTAAATACAGATTTTATCCAAAGAAACTTAGTTAAATTTAAAAGAAATTGATAAGTTTTTATTATCACATTTATAATTGCAAGAAAGGCCATTTAGGTACTTCAACTAATGAACTTAGGATTAGAGAACTCTTAGATATAATTGATGAAAATACCAAAGGAGTGCTGGATCAAGTTTTTGAACATTTTCCGTCCTTAAAGAGATTTCAGCGCAGTCGATGTAAATCTGATTAATTAAATTATTCTGTGTGTGTAAAATCCTTAAGATCATTGAGCCCGCTTCCTACCGGAGGGAGAGGACCTAAGGAGAAAAAGAAAGGACGCTAAGTGTTTTTTTTCCAGTCAGTGATACAAACAAGAATTGTAGTTCGGATAATGGCAATAAGATCCAAGATATAAAAGAGCTTATGTTATCGCCTTAGTAATGATGGGGAGGGGAAAATGGAGTGCGAAGGACTACTAGAATCTTGCCAAGTAGTTCAAACTAAGGAGAGAAAAAGAATATGAGTGTTAAACTGCTGGTCGAGAGGGTCAGAGAGCATGGCAGTGGATTAATGAAAATCAACGAAAGAAGCTGCTGCAAAAAAAAAAATCCCTTTTCGGCAAGCTTGAAGGCAAAGGTAGATTCCGTTACGTTAATGTTACAAAAGTCATGAAATATTACATATTGATCCATACAGACATAGCCAATGACTTTATTGTTTCTACACATTGCAATATTTACGCTGTGATTCTGTTTTCATGCCATTTGATTTTTTGCTATATCAAGGTTTTATCATTCCATTTTTCATTCCAAAAAGTTATGATAGATTTATCGGTCAGTACATTTGTCAATTTTTTTATATCTCAACAAATAATCATTCAACAGGTAGGAATCATAAAGAAATAAACATCTCAGCAGTGCAAATATCTCCTAGATAACATTAAGCCAGCCTATCTGAAACAGTAGCAAGAAATTGACTCTTGGCACGAATGAAGAAGGACTCTAGATTTAAAAATTAATTTATTTAATCTAGGTTACAATATAATTGTGAGAACATTACTTTGTCATATGGTAAAATCACATGACATGGAAACACTTAAATACTACTAGAATGGGCTGATTTAGAGAACTCCCTGGTTACAGAGATAATAGCCACTAAATTCTTAACATATAAGAGAATAAAACTATTAAACATTGTGTGTGGAAAATTTAATACGTGTTTTTAAAGCATAGGATATGAATGCAGCCAATTTGAACAGTAAATTTTAATCTCCATCGACGGTTAAAACCAAATACTCAGGCAGAAAATCCCAAACAATTTTAAAATTAAGGAGATATTTTTCAATAGTAAAAAGGATAAAGGAAACTCTTTAAATATCTATCGTTTTTGGCTACTTTATATTGATTTTATTAAACAAATCGTGGTCCCGCCATGTTTAGTTAAATGTCAAATTAAAGTATTCTGTCAAAAAACCTATTA
>BGPR01011492.1:29220-48397 GCA_013235015.1 Araneus ventricosus
TCGAATATCGCTTTTCAGCTCATAACTTATAAGCAATTCTAGCAGACAAAAAACTTTTAGTATAAAAGTTGTTCGTTATCATAAGGTGATAATTCGCGTAATTGAAAATTTTTTTCTATCTTTGGTCGTAACAGAGCTATGGGGAAATGATAAGTTGGGAGGGGATTGAAAATGGCTTTTTAGCTCATAACTTCTAAGAAATTGTGGCTATCAAAAAAGTTTAAATTCAAAAGTTGTTTGTTGTGATAAGGCAATAATTCGCCTAATTTGAATTTTCTTTCTATCTTGAATCGTAAGCGAATTATGAGAATATGAAATTTTCAGTCCCCCACCATTTCCACCCCCTTTGAGCTGGTTAGCCCATCTGTGAACTCGGCCGAGATTTTCACCGTCCTTACAACATATCCGTAGCCAGTTAAAATCTAATCAAAATTACTCTAGTTATCTTGTTTACAAAATAACACGGGCCAAAGCGTTATGCATATACTTCTCTACTAATAATAATAAGGAAAGAACATTTTGCCCTCTATTCTCATAAGTATTGGAGATACAAGAATGAAAGAGGGTGGAAGAAACTGCAAATGACGAGAGCTTTCCAACGAGGGGTAACATGCATAGGTTAAAACTTACTTTAAGTTAGGGGGAGAGGAGGGGAAGGGTGGGAAAATCACTTTTCACCTCATAACTTCTAAGGAATTGTAGCTATCGAAAAAGTTTAAATTCAAATATTGTTCGTTATGATAAGGCAATAATTCGCCTGATTTGAATTTTCTTTCTATCTACATTTGTAAAGAAATTATGGGAAAATGAAAATTTTCACCCCCCACCATTTCCACCCCCTTTGAGCTGGATAGCCCATCTACGAACTCGACCGAGATTTTCACTATCCTTACAACATATCCCAAGCTGGTTAAATTTACATCAAAATTACTCGAGTTATCGTGTTCACAAGATAACATGGGAAAAAGCGTTATACATACATATATATATATATATATATATATATATATATATAAAATTTAACGAAGGGTGGTTTTGGGTTCTAGGGGTCATGATCGATGAAGATCTGCAGAAATTTTCCGAAAGTCGTGTCATGAGAACCATTGCAATAGGTAGAGTTCCTATAAGGAATCTACCTAAAACACTTTTATTAAGTTGAAAGTGTCATAAGTATTTGGACTTAAAAATATTTTTATCCCGAGCAACGCCGGGTATATCAGCTAATCTAGAATATAAAATAGAAAATACATGTGTCTGTCGGTCATAAGAACTTCTCTTAAACTGTGAAAGGTAGCGACATGAAATTTACACACGATATTCTGGAGTGCATTTCGAGGTCAACTGCCTATTTTCGCCTTTCAGAATTAATTAGTTCGCAAGATATTTAATTAAATAACGAAAATTATGCCGTTTTAAGCCTAATTGTTAGACGTTCTTCGCTAATAAGTTCTGAAATATTTATTGCTCGAAAACTACTTTTATACTATCTTAAAGAGAAAAAAAAATGATCTTTTTAATGGCACTAATTCCATTGCGGTACATATTTTTCTCTAATTGTAATTAAAGTTTAAATATTTATTTTTACGGCAATTTTTAACAATAATCTATTCTTAGAAAATTAAATTCAAGCCATTTTACTGTTTATCAAATCCTTCAGTCACGTGAAAGTTAATATAAGAAAATATTGTTTCCTTTGGACATTTTTATTTCGAAGGTAGAATTTTCATTTTCGGTATTATGTCGAATTATGTTATATACCTCTTTTAATGTTGTTACAAAGCTATAAAGTCGTTTCACTGAGATGCTAATCTTGGCAGCAAACTTGGCGACCTTGGCAGCAAATTTGGCGACTTGGCAGCAAAGCTAGCGACAAAAGGAATTTTCTAGAAGAACCTCGAACTTTCAACCTATTTCTACCATCTTCATGAACTTTGTGGAGATTACGTCACTTCCTGTTGAAAGAGTATAAAAGCAAGCTCTCAAACCAAGAACAGTGAGTTGGATTTTGATCAGCAAACAAGCTGGAGAGCTAACAAGAAACCTTTGGGCGCTGTGTTGAGATTTATTGGTGTTGTGAATTTTTACAAGTGCTGTTTTAAATCCTGTGCTGCGTTTCTTTGCTTAGAATATTTGTAAAATAAAGAACTTTATTTTTTAAATCCTGCTTATTGGACTGCATTAACATACACTCACAAGACGATTTAGTCACAATATGTTTGCATGCATTTTCTAGATCAAATGTGCTCTTTTTCAAATTTCAATAATTATCAATTCGTAAAATATTTAATTAAATAACAAAAAATTAAGTCAATTCTCGGCGGTTTTTCCTGCATTTTTTGCCACTAACTTCTGAAATATGTATTGCACGAAGGTGATTTATATACCATCTTAAAGAGCAGAAACTGAATTTAAATGGCATACGTTGTTTTCTCCCAATTTTAATAAACATTTCGAAATTCGTTTCAAACACAATCTGTAAAAATGCTTTCTATTAATATAATTAAATTCAAACCGATTTATTGTTTTATTTAAATCCTCCATTCCCATGTTTTTGCCACTTTTAAAGTTATGGTAAAAATATCACTGTCTTTGTCTATTCCAAGATCTTATACTTTTATTTAGCTAAAGGAGGAAATTTTGCTTCAGCTTTTATTTAGTAGCGCGTACAGCTTTCAATTTGATTGCACAGTAATCCAATGACGTTAGTTATTTACTCTCTCTATGCGATGCTTCATTCAATTTATTCAAATTTTTAAATGACCATAATAAACGTGTAAATTCATTCAAGGGTATAGAGTCCGGTTACTACGGAAAGGAGAGGACTTAAGCAGAAATGGAAGGAACACAATTCGGCGTTTTTCCGATCAGGCACCCAGACACAAAAAAGAAGAGAATGGTACTTAGGATAATTGTTATAAAATCCACGATGAGAAGGAGCTTCTGTTGTCGCCGTAGCAACGATGAGGAAGAATAAAAAAAAAATAAGGTATAAGCTTTTATTCAAAATGCACTTTAAATGAGAAAATACGTTTACACTTTAAAATTTAGCCAAAGTGAACTCAAAAGTGAAAAATAATTTTTCTGATTACAATAAAATGCATGGTTCGAATAAAAGCGTGGGTGTCTTTACCTTCTAGGAATATTCCATTTGTTTAAGGAAATATACACAAAATATAAGGCGCCCACGCTTTTATTCGAACCATGCATTTTATTGTAATCAAAAAAATTATTTTTTACTTTTGAGTTCATTTTGACGAAATTATAAAGTGTAAACGTATTTTCTCATTTAAAGTGCATTTTGAATAAAAGCTTATACCTTAAATTCTTTTTATTTATTTATTTTATTTTCTACTTTTTAGTGACGGCTGACACGAATACACACGACATGTTAGGCATAGTAAACCAAATTCAATTGGTGAATTCTCGAATATAAAACACATATTAAAATTATTATATACATATGTACATTTTTAAAATGATTTAATGACATTAACTTTCTGAAATATAAATCCGTAATATATTATGTGATAACTTGCAATTATTATCAACAATGTAATAGAAAAAAAACAGAATCGATCTAAACTACTTTCTCTTTTTGCTTTGAGTGCGAAACGTTTGGCGCACACGAAATAAATAAAAAAAAATGTGATTGTTGGCGAATTTTAATAGAAAGTAAACCCACAATGGGTAGAAACACGAGCTATTACGTCATCCATCGGTGCAGAGTCGGAAGTATAGCGCATTCTCTGTTAGCTTCGTGGTGTTGCTACAACCCTACGTAACGTGAGGTTACCACCTTATAAACTGTATCGCCCAAATGAAGGGTTAAAATGTTAATATCATTTTGTTAGGATTAAAATGGGTATAGATTGCAAATTTTTTTTTTGCATAATATTGTATTGTCACCGGAAACCCGCCACTGTGCTAAATTTCAAAGCTGTAGCTCGATTGGAAGTGAGTAAGAAATTGATTTCAAGATTTGAGACACGACAGTCAAGTTGATTAAAAGCTTATAAAAAATGGACTACCCAAGATTGTTAGCGCGCTTACGCAAATTTTACGACATATCGTGCATCGTATTACATATATATATATCGTTTTATTTCACAAAAATAAATGCAACTTTTATTTATGTTATCTATATTTATTAGCCTAATAGTAAACAAAGATTTTATAAGTAAAATTGCACTTAAATGTATAAAATAACGATATCAATATGTAATACGATGCACAATTCAAGTATCTCTTGCAAACGCGCGCCCGCTGGAAGGTTAGATTAGTGCCAGATGGTTCAAAGGCCAGAGACAAAAATAAAAGAGGGCTAGCCGAGGGGGTTAGATAATACGGGAGTGGTCGAACTAAAATCGAAAGACGCTGTTGCGAAAAACTGTTTTATCAAGCTTAAAATATTATAATATACAATTGAAAATATTTTTATCCCGAGTAACACAGGCATATCAACTAGTTTCAATATATTTAAAAGGTACCCAGTTCTTAAAATAAAACCAGTATTAAGAACTTAATTTCATTTTAATATTACAGTGCTTTTTTTTGATAAAGACGAAACTTCAAATAACCAATGTCCTCTAACAAAAAGTTTAATATTATTAAATGGTAATAATAACGGATTTTCTATTACGGAGCTCAGCTTAATTCAAAGCATCATTTTATATCCACATCTAATTTGGAATAGTAATTTCTATTTTATTTTATTCCTATTAATTTTTGTTAATTCGAGTTAAGCATTTAATTTGAGATAAAAATAAGGAGCGAATTATGCCCTTAGTTAAAATAAGGCATTGGGATATTTTAAGAGAGATATGCTTCATTAAAATCGTATTTTTGCTGAATGCAATGGGAATTATGAATCAGAAAAAATTCTCAACTAATAAAAACAAACCTTGTGTTATATTACAGGACAAGCCAGTCTGGACAGAAAAGCCGTTTTAATATTTATATTTCTGTTTGGTTACAGCAAAAGCGTTATGCTTTTTTATTTTATTCTGCAGAGATCTAATTTTTACGACAAGCACAAGCTTGGCATCGGTTCTTTTTTACTTTCTCGTATACGAAGTATACAAAGAGAAAGTATTGTAATCTTCAAAAAATTCGAACTCGAGATTTTGAAGAATCTCCACGTTTCAGACCTCCCTGAGTCCGAAAAACACAATTTTGGAATTATGTCTGTCTGTCTGTGTGTGTGTCTGTCTGTGAACACGATAACTCGAAAACTATTAGAGCTACGGGGATGAAATTTGGTATGTGGCCTTTAAACATAATTTGTAGATTTCTATCAAAGTTTGGACAAAATCCGTCAACTCCGTATAAAAGTTTGGGCCAAATCCGTCAAAAAGAGGCGTTCAACGTGCGGTAATCACTAAGGTGGGGAAAATACTCGCTCCAGCGTTCGTAGCTTTTTTTTGCGTAGAATGGAGAAAAAACCGTTTCAACGCCTTTTTTAAACCGATTTAAACGAAAATTAGAGACAAATCTACAATTAGGGTTTCAAGACTACATACGAAATTTAATTTATCTAAGTAATTTTGTTAAGAAGTTATGGCGTTCAAAAGTATACTATTATACACACAGACAGACGGTCAACCCTTTGACGGATTTGGCCCAAAATTTTATACGGACCTACATTTCTGATGAAAAAACTGTGTACCAAATGTTAACCATCTAGCTATTTAAGTTTTTGTGTCAAAGAGTTCACATGAACGCGGACAGACAGACAGACTTCCCGCAGATGGATTTTGTCCAAAATTTGATAGAAACCTAAAAATTATGTGTAAAGATCACGTACGAAATTTCCTCCCCGTAGCTCTAATAGTTTTCAAGTTATCGTGTTCACAGACAGACGTAATTCCAAAATTTTGTTTTTTGGACTCAGGGAGGTCTAAAACGTGGAGATTTGTCAAAATCTCACGTTCGAATTTTTTGACGATTACAATACTTTCTCTTCGTTTACGAGAAAGTAAAAAGTAATTGGTGGATCTAGTGGATAAGAATCCAACTATTCCCTTTGCTACTTGGAGGTCCACGTGTTTTCGATTCTTGGGCAGAATAAAGGGTGAAAAGAGATAGATAACATTGTTCAGTCCTCAACCAGGTTCGATTGCTCCAGGCATCATATGGTCACTCTCTTTTCCGTGGGGAGGGAAGGGACAACCCCCAAAGTGGATGTCTGTCATTTGAAGATAAATTGCAGGTGATAGCATTCAATACATTCCTTGTTCCCGAGACTATTACTTTCAGGGAATACAGGGGGTAATGCTTTTGTGGGGATCCACATCTGTTTCCCTAATGGCCAGCAGATAATCTTTCCCAGGGCAGTTTAAAGAAACACCTCTAGAGGAATGCTTTTTCTGCTTATCTAGTTCGAAATTAAACACATCTGTTCCTCTTGTATTCAGCAGGACTGCTAAACAATGATCTGACAGGGGTTTCTCGCTTTTCTTGTCAAAAGTGTGGTTTTCCGGCATCTATGAATTCATCGTAGGTACTTGTTTAAAGGTAGTCTGTTACATATATTCCTCAGAGTTGAATCAATAGTAGTGAATCTGAATATTGGATTGTGTGAAACACGGCGGGTAACCCAAGGAGTTTTCTCAGAAGCTTAATTTTCCATTGAACAGTTCGTTAGCATTCAGAGTATCAGCCGTACAGCAAAATAAAATATTCTGCATTTGTTCTTGTAGCCAAATTTCAGGTATGCTATTTTTTGTTTCTTTTTTATAGTTATTTATTAAACAAACTTTCCTTTTATATTTCCAAAAAGAAAATTTTAACATTATAACAATTTATAAAAACAATGTAGTTCCCCTTTGTTTTTGTATTTCAAAATTTTTGCTATTTGTTATTATTGTATACATTTCAGATAAAACATTTTTTTTATTATTATCAAACGAAAATATGTGTTTTCTAATCTTTTACATTGGGCATTTTTCATTATAAAATTTTACTTATTTGGAACCTTTTATTGTTTTGGGAAACTACATATCAAAGTTATTTGGATAAGTTTTAAAATATAAGAAGAATTTTGAAAATTGATTCAATTTAAATATCCTAAAACCTAAACTAGGTAGGTAGTGTATAATTGTAAATAAGTTTGTGACCAGTCGTTTATCTTTTTACTTCCTAGTATACGAAGTATACAAAGGGAAAGTATTGTAATCGTCAAAAAATTCGAACTCGAGATTTTGACGAATCTCCACGTTTGAGACCTTCCTGAGTCAGAAAAACACAATTTTGGAATTATGTCTCTCTGTGAACACGATAACTCGAAAACTATTAGAGCTAGGGGATGAAATTTGGTATGTGATATTTACACATAATTTGTAGGTTTCTATCAAATTTTTGGCAAAATCCGTCTACGGGAAATTTGTCTGCCTGTCGGTCCGTGGTCATGTGAACACTATAACTCAAAAACTTGAATAGCTAGATGGATAAAATTTGGTACACAGTTTTATCATCATAAATGTAGGTCCGTTTCAAATTTTGGACCATATATGTCGAAGGGTTGATGGTCTGTCGGACTGTATAATCGCATACTTGTAAGACTTATATCTCATAAACCCTTTGACTTAGATAAATAAAAATTGGTATGACGGTTGATAACATTAGTTATAGATCTGTGCCCAAATTTCGTTTCAATCGGTTAAAAAAAGGCGTTGAAATTGCATATTCAATTTTTTTACTTGCGTACTGGAAGCAATCTCTGCACATGCGCAAGCTATTCAGCGATAGCGAACGAGGTCATTTTCTCCTGTTTTCTTTTTGCTCGCGTACACCCTCGCATTAGCGGAGCTTGCTAGAGTGTGATAGAAAATAAATATTGCTAAGTTTTAATAGATACGCATCACTGAATATGATTCTTCACCTAAATATTTTACAATCACTACAGTCTACAATGAAAAACCTTCTGATAGTCATTGCATTCCGGGTTACAGTAGGTTCGAATTTTTTATCCTCGCAGGGGGAGGGGAAATGACAAATTTTTGAGAAGTATACGCGAAAGTTTAGGGGAGGCCACTCCCACTGGTTTTAGTTCTATTTATTTATTTCGTAATGAAGAAATAATTGTTTGTTAATATGAAGAAATAATGAGTTCAACTTGTTTTTAAATATGAAGAAATAATGAGTTCAACTTGTTTTTGAATATGAAGAAATAATGAGTTCAACTTTTAAGAATACACTTGATAATCCAAAATGCAAGAAAATCCCATACAGTATTAAATTTTATGTCAATACCGAGTGGATGTGCTGACATCGTAAATCGACAGAAAAATTGAAAGGAGGTGTTATTTTCTCTTTCAATTGACTGCAAAGTTAAAAGTTATTTTAAGTGTTTCTTCAGCTTTCATGTTTTGAAACTCTAATTGAAATTATTTTCACATTTTATAATTTTAATTTTATCACTGAAACTGAACAATTTTTAATATATCCTTATAAAATCAGGGAGACAGGATACATTTCTACAACATGAGTTTGCAAAAAATAATGGGAGGAATTTTATCTTTTATTTAGGAAGGAATGCCTGAATTCAGGGACAGCGCGAGGGGGTTTCGAAAGGTGCGAGCGCACAAGGCCCCACGCCACTGTCAGATTGCGCAAAACGAAAATGAATTACATTCATTTATTTAACGAAATCAAAATTTGTCGTCAAGTTTTACCTTCTAGGTCACAATATTGCAAATATTTATAATATTTATTTAAAAATAATTTATTTAAATTGTATCCAAATTTTACTTCTGTTCTATAATTACATTGACGCTTGCATCTGCAGAAATATCTTCCTCAAGATTAAAAAAAAATAAGAAATTACTTGAGATCTAGCATTAGAGGCGAATAATTGATTTGCTTAGTCATTTTATCTATCGAATCCGCATTAACCAAAAATCTAAATCATAATGATATTAACAGCGTATATGCTATAAAACTCATAACAAAATGAAACAAAAACCATATATTGTAATCTTATTTTAGTAAGTTGAATACCAAATTTTTTATATGAAGCAATTATTTTTGTTTGATTTATTAACGATTTTTTTGTGTGATTAAAATATTAACTTTATAAAAATAATTTAATAATTTATTATTTTCATGCATTTTTATAGTCTTTAATTAACCAAATTGTGAAATGTAATAAATAGCAAAAAGCAATAAATTATTTTGTTGGACGAAATTTCTTCAAGGCCCCACAAGTCAACTTTGCACCGGGCCCAGCTTTTGTTCGGGCCGGCTCTGTACAGTGGCAACCGTCGACAGCCAATCAGCATTTTGCCGTTGTCGGTGCTCATTCAACTCTTCTTGCCTCTAAAGGAATGCGGTTGACCGACACAAATCGGTGTCTGTGCAAGTAGCGTAAGATAGCGCGCAGTCAGATGTTAAATGACACGCGCAGTTACGTTTGGCATATGATTGTGACGTGAAGTGAAATGATTTTTTAAAAAGTTTTTCGAATATTTTAGCAGGTGAATATTTATAAGATGAATACTGCCTGTAAATATCGACTTGTAAAAAAACGACGTGCATGATGCAAAAATTGTTGAAAATTCTTAACAGGGCGGACCGTTGGACCTAGAGTTACCAAATTTGCCCCGTAGTTACTTCTTGGGTAGTAGATGCTCACTGAGCTTTAAAAATTTTAATTCGATTTTTAATTAAACACTAATAGAAATTCAAACACTTTTCCTCAATAACTTCGGAGCATACTATTGCTCAAAAAACTTTTTTACGCCACTTTAAGACTAAAAAAATATATATATATATCATTTCAGTCATAAAAATTCCTCCCTCTATTTTAATTAATCTTAAAAATATTTTTAAGTATATTTTACTACAATAATTTGTATTGTCTTAGTTACTGCGTTTATAAACAACCGCGTTGTAAGGAAAGTAAATAAATTTTTTGTTTACACGTTATCGTTCCTACATAATGAAGAGAAAATTTTAAAATATAATATCAACAAATCGAGCCGAAAACAATATCATGATGCGATGCTTCGGACTAGAGCTTCCGATCTCCCTTTTTTCTTAAAAAAAATTAGGTCCCCTTTGTTTCGAGTATTTTCTTGCAAAGATAACTAATGAAAAGAAGTTTTCAGAAAGAAGTTTCTATTATAAGTCGCAATCAGCGAATTCGAAATAGCATAGTTAATAAAATTATAAGAGAATCATTTAAAAAGGATTTAATGAATTTGAAAGCAAAAATTAGAAGCGTTTGTATTTCTAGAATGAATGTGGGTTTTTTGATCACATAAGATTAACACGATCACTGCTATGACTCACTCCTGTGATTCTAACTAATTATATGACCCTTTCTCTACCACCTCTTAACTATATTAGAAAAGGAGTCATCCAATTAGATGGCAGGTGTAAACCATAGGTGTGACGTCAGTAGCAGATAACGTGCTAAAGGATTTGGATGAAAACAGGGACGTCTTAACAAATTTGAGCGCCCTGTGTTGTAAACGCAATCGTAATCGTAGATTTTGATCCTTTTTATTCAGACGCATAACATTGATTATATACGAACAAAAGCACAATTATTTACAAGGAAACAGAATATTTACATTCAAAGGCATAGCAAAATGGTTAGTAGTTGGAATTGCATATTTACAGATCCTACTATGGCTTGGATTGAGGTCTCTTTTCATTGGCTCTCAGCCTCACGTGACTTCGCTTGCTTCTGAATGATGTCGTAGGAGCGCGCTTAGTTTGGATTTCGATTTTTGTCTTAGCTATTGTATCATGGAGAAACCAAAATAATCTTTTAATTGCGATTATTTGGATATTTCTAAAGGGAATGATGAATTCAAGTTAAAGCCAATGAAAAGCGACCTCAATCCAAACCATAGTAGGATCCGTAAATATGCGTCGGAATTCCTTTTTAAACACTAAACTAAATAGAAAACTAGTTGCCATATTCTTAACTAATTTACCAAACGATAAAACATGATGAAATAAACTAAAACAGGAAGTGGATAATATAATGGCAGTGACAACACCCTGGGCTGGAGTAATTTGGCGCCCCATCAGAGGATTCGAGAGCCTGTGTCCTGATGAAAATACAAACCTAATACAATAATTGATGAACCAAAAATTAAATAAATAAATAAAAAGTTAACCTGTTCTCTGATTAACACTTTGCATTTTTGTTCAATTCAATTCTTTTCAAAACAAAATTTTAAAAGTAAGCTTTCGTATTGTAGGTTACTTCTCTTACACACATAATTTAGGATTTTTCTCATTGATTGTCTCTGTATGAATATTTTTTGAAACGATATATATAGGAGGAGTTGGGGTAGATTGATATGGGGGAACATTGATACGGTGCATAAATTTTGATGATTGGAATGGCTGAAGATGTTCAGATCCCCTGACATATATGCCACTGTAACCATCAGCACAGGGTGTATTTTTCGGCCATGTTTAGTCAAAAGTTAATTTACAAATGAATCAAACCGGTAATCTTCACGTCTAAGTAAATTTTATTCTAAGTACGTGTTGTGTGATTTCTATCACTAATTACGTTTTCCTGCCAGGGAATCTACTCCAAAGGTAGAAAAAAAACATTTATTTTTCTGAACAATATTAATTTTTGAGGTTTTTTCAGCTTTGTTTTTGCGTGACCACTTGTTTTAACTAAAACAGGATCTTGGGGAAAATTGATACAATTGACTTCTGGGCACATTGATACTCTTCTGCTGTGTGTATCAATGTATCTTAACAGCAGCTACTTTGCAAAATCGTCTTCAGAAATGGATAAAACGTAAAAATGAACTATATGAGAGAATCACGCAATTAAATATTTGTTTAAACAATGAAAATAGTTTAAATTTCATTGCAAAAATGAAAGGTATTGCTGTAAATTAAGTTTCAATTTTTTTTTTTACGAATTTATTAAAATTGGAGAAAAAATTGTGCGGAAACTTAATTAATATCATCGAAAAGATAATTTTTTACATTTTCAGATGGTGTGAAAATTATTTTTGTGCTCTATTATTTTCGTAAATCATCAAGGAAGAACGCGAAAATTTCCCTTAATTTTCAATTAATTAAAATTTTCAAAAAAGGCATCGAGGTGCACATTTCCTCCCTCCAAAGTATTTTTAAACCCACACACACCCATTCTCCTTTATTTTTTGTACAGATAAATTATTTCATTTTTTCAGTCTCATTATAAAATATTGACTTTTGATTACAATAAAAGTTTGTTACTTTGTTAAACTTTTAAACGTTGATTTGGAATGCAAAGTTTATTGATGAAACAAATTTTGTTCTGATCCCACACCTATTAATCATCATTATTTTCGATATTTCCGTGTGTGTCAAAGTGAGTATGGGACAGATTGATACAAATCCATTTTTAGGGAAAAAGTGTAATAAGTATTTTAATATGTCATTAATAACCAAAATTCGAGTTAAATCCTATATTAGATTAACAAATGTATAAAAGTAGTGTATTAGTTCTAATGATTACTGTTGGTAAAATCATTTTTTAGCTTTCGAAAAAAAGTGTATCAATGTCACTGAATCCCCCCTACATGTTTATGTAACATTACAAAGTCGATGACTTTCTAGTTATAACGCTTATTCATATCTTTACTTTTAACATATTAAAAATTTTTTAGTACATATTTTGGTTCGAAATTAAAATAAAATTAGTATATTCAATTTTCAGTCACCTTCGGATCAGGGCCCATTCAGTCCATCGGATAAGATGACCCTGTGTAAAAATGTCCAGCGAACTCTTATGAAACAACAACGAACACGCCGCTTCGAAGTTCTTCTAGATGTAAAAGAAAAGTAACAAAGAGCTTCCTTATTTTTACAAAATTATACAAGATGTGTTAGGTTACGTTATATTAACGTCCCGTTTTGAAGCAACACGAGGACTAAGTAGGGACGGTCCTCGTAACTTTGAACTGCGGTCGGATGACGAGGACGACACCTGAGCTGGCATCCCCTCTCCAAACTTCCGCGCCACACCAGCGGGAAGACGTTTGGCCACTACGTACGACTTAGCCTGCAGCAGGCGCCATACACGACGGATCTTCGGTGGAATCGGGTTTCGAACCTGCGATCCTCTGGTCCCGAGGTCGAGACCCCACCACTAGGCCACCGCGGCCTGCATAAAAACCAATCCCACTATAGACGCCTATGGGAATGTCTTTTACCACGCCAAGTTGATCATTGTGCCCGCTAGGGTTTCCTTGTTTACTTTGTTTGGCGCGAAACTGAGTGTTTTCTTCATCGCGTTTTGAAAACCTTCCATCTTTATTTACAATTAACAACTAATAACAAATTATTTTCAACTTTAAGACAATCAAGAAGGAATTAATTCTACTTTAAGTCATACACACATACACACACAAGAACTGCAAAGTAGAAATGTTTACATTCTTATAATAGATTGCATCTCTCGGTCGTCGTCGAAATAGAAAAACTTTACAAAGCATTTCTCCCCAAAAAAGCGAATCATCGCCAAATATTGGCATCGAAAACACTTCCCATAGGCTTCTATAGTGGGATTGGTTTTTATGCCCGCGGCCTCTTCAGTTTTGTGGAATGGAAACGTGTAAAATCAAATGTTCTCAATTTCTCATTTCTGTTTTTCTGTCCATTTGCGAATGTATATTTTATAAATTCCGTAAATATTAGGGTTGAAACAGTCTTTAATTTTAATACTTTAGATCTTTAAACCTTTCAAGCTGGATTTTTTTTTTAAAATTGCATTGATTTGAACGTACTTAGATGGCCCGTCAGTCTTGAAAGGGTTAAAAAAGGAAAAAATGGAAGCAAGGCATTTTAGTTCTATAATTTATTCTCAATAAAATCTTTTAAGATATTTAAATATAAAAAATGATGCACTTCAGTGCATGAGTTCGACGTATCATTGGAGGCCGCGGTGGCCACGTGGTTAGGTCTCGACCTCGGGACCGCAGGGTCGCAGGTTCGAAACCCGATTCCACTGAAAATCCACCGTGTATTGGGCCCGCTGCACGCTAAATCATACCTAGTGGCCAAACGTCCTCCCGTTGGTGTGGCGCAGAATTTTGGAGAGGGGGCTGCCAGCTCAGGTGTCGTCCTCGTCAACTGACCTCGGTTCAAAATTACGATCCCGTCCCTAAATAGCCCTCGTGTTGCTTCAAAAGGGGACGTTAATAACCGACGTATTATTGCATGTGAAAGGGTTGTCATCAAATTTTTCAAAGTCATTATGAAAGTATGGTGAATGTATTTAGAACTTCAAGCGTAGGTTTTTCATGGTAATCAAGAATCAAAACATATATAAACAAAATTAATTCTTCTAAGATAGCCTGGATGTTATTTATATTTTACACGATTCAGTTGTAAAGAGTAAAAATTTCTTTCTTTCCTATCGCATTTGAATGAAACGGGGTATTCAGCGTTTTTCTGTCTTCGTGGTAATTTTTTGAAATTGGATTTCATTCAACGCGCGGCGCATTTAAATAAGCATCAGAGGATGAACGACGGAAACAACCGATTGCGAAACTTTCCGGTTACTACACGAAAGGATTACTCACCGCAATTATTTAAAATAGACGCACATTTAACCTCGGCATTTCTCTGTTCATTCCCTTCTTTTCTACTGAAATCAAATCGAAAACTGAACTAATGTTGGAAATTTTTCCTTTTTTTTCATTCAAAAGAGTTGGGTCTCATCCGATCAAGTCTTTGTCGGAGCAACTTTGTCTTTCCGCATCATTCTTTGTCTGTCTCATCCTGACTGCAAAGAGAACGAAAAGTAAACTTACAAACAATTTTTTCCCCTCTTAAATTAGGAATTGAGGTTCGGAAGATAATAGATGTTGTTCCGCGCGTGGAGCGGAAAGCGTGGGATACTTGGCAGATCCATGCAGTCTCTTGGAAACTAAGCAACGGTGTCAGTATGCTCCGAATGTTATGCGATCTCGTTTCGTTTGTTTTAAGTTTAGGTTAGTCAAACCCTCTTTCGAATTTTGTTGAATCCATTCAATTTATTCGCATCCAAGTTGAAGATCTGCGATTTTCAACCTGCTTGGACGCGCTCTTTTCAGGGGAAGTGAAATAACCAGAAGAGGAAACGAGTAAAAAATTGGCAAAAAAGTTCGCAAAATCAAATTATTGAAATAGAAATAAGAAAATGTACGAAGGTAACTAAAAAATAAAATATGACCCTTAAAAACATGTAAATATATAAAATATAGCGCATGTATTTTGATATTTATTATTTAAAATTTCAGAAATCACTGGAAGGAGCGAATTATAAGCTAAGTCTTAAATACTGAACGCTTAAGAACAGCTGAATTATGGCATTAATGTTAGATAATTTAAGAATTTTTACTTTTACTGGCAGTTTTCAAAGGCTTTAAAAAAAATTAAACAACCTGAAAACACACAAAAGCAAATTAATTGTGTCAACAGCTATTTAACCCCTCAACTATTTTGCCCGTACGCGCATCGAATTATCAAAGTTTTAAACTTATAAACTAAAACAAAGTCATTCATAGACGTTAAAATTCGATACAAAAATTACGTAGAATCCATATACATTTCAACTTTCATTTAAGTTCTCAAATGAATCTCTGGATGAATGTTCGTGGTGCGAAAGTTTGGAGTTGTGCCAGTTCAGGCGTCTTCTTCGTCATCTGACCGTGGATCAAGATGCGAGTTCCGTCCCAAAAGAGCCCTCGTTTTGCTTCAAAACGGAACGTTAATATAAATAAGTCTAAACCAACGTATTACTTATATAGTAAACCTGTCTATGACGATATTGTAGGGACCTAGAAAATATATTGTTGTAGACAGGTTAGCGTTATAGACAGTTTGAGGATTTGCGCATCCAATGTTTATATGCGTATGCATGTATTTTTATACTAACATATTTTATTACGTTTATTGATTCATCTTACAAATAAATAGGTGATACAAAATTGCATTTTATAAACATATAAAATATACAATTTTATATATTAAAATAAATTTTTTTATTTAAGCTTTTTTTAAGAACTCCAAAATCAAAATTTCAGTTGGAAACTTTGTCAGCATCGTCATTTTACGGTACCTTTGGATCGTTTTCGTTTGTTATCCACTTTATTTTTTTGCACAGCATCTTCAATTTGCTGAAAGCGAATGAACAGGTTTATGGCCCCCAAGGAGTCAAAACAACAGACATCTGCTAGCCCTCCCCCCCGGATCTCTCTGCTACAAAAGACTGCGGTTTCTAGCCCCATATCCACCCGATTCCTATGTTATCTGACATTACTCACCATATGGTGCCATTTTCTAGCCCCATATCCATCCGATTCCCATGTTATCTGACATTACTCACCATATGGTGCCATTTTCTAGCCCCATATCCAGTCCGCGATTCCTATGTTATCTGACATTCTTCTTATGGTGCCATTTCCTAGCCCCATATCCATCCATTCCCATGTTATCTGACATTTCTTCACCATATAAGATTTGTTTCTATTGTCGATTCATGTTATCTGGCATTTACTCACCATATGGTACCATTTTATAGCCCATATCACCCGATTCTATGTTATCAGCATTACTCACCATATGGTGCCATTTTTCTATTGCATATCCACTTGATTCCTATGTTATCTGACATTACTCACCATATGGTGCCATTTCTGGCAGATCATCCGATTCCCATGTTATCGGCATTCTTCACCATATGGTGCCATTTCTAGCCCCACTTATCCATCCGATTCCCATGTTAGCTCGACATTCTTTACCATATGAATTTTCTAGCCCCATATCCATCCGATTCATATGGCTTTCTGACATTCTTCACATATGATTGGTATGGCGTGCCCTGAATAAAATGGCGTCCAGAATAAATACCGAGCACTTTTCTTCTCTTAAAATGTGATCCTCATTTTCTTTTTCTGCTTATGCCAGGAGTGCAAGATTAAAGAATTTAAATAAACTTTTAAAATGGCACTATAAAGAAGCATTTTGAGTTGTTAGGATTTACATATTTTTAACACAACACTGAACATTTGCATTTCATTTTGTATCATATTTGAAAAAGAATATAAAATATTTACAAATCTAATCAATTCAGAAAAAAATTACCTTCTGAGAATAAAATGAAAATTATATGCATTACTTTTTTTCCATGGAGACAGTGGACTCTAAACATTGCAGTAAATTGTTGCTTCTTACAAGATAAAATCATACAAAAACCTTAGGGACAATATATTTATTGTAATATTATTCATAATATAATTCATCATATAATTTCACATATCTTTAAGTTATTAATCAATTTACAACTAATAAGTTTGATAATGTTTTATTAGCACCTTAAGACAAAGTTAAATTCATTGCATTCAAATCTTTCTTTTTTTTTCTTTTTTTTTTTTTCTCTCCCTCTCTTTCTCTCTCTACTAATGTGGGTTGGAAGAATGCTGATTCAAACATGATAAAAAATTACAGCGTAGTTAATTAATTTGTTTTATGACATGTAAAATTACAATTCTTATTATTTTATTAGACTATTTGTGCTCACAAAAAAACGATACATTATTTAAAAATTTTGGTGGCTTTGAGTATCAAGGAAATATTTATAAAATTAACTTTCTGTCTTTTAAAAGAAGCAAAAGTTTTTTATAATTCTGAGTACTTGGTACTAAAATGTTTGTGCATAGCTACTAGTATAGATTTACAAACAAAACTTATTGCCATATTTACATATTTAAATAATTATTTATGGGTTAAGAATTAGTAGTTTAGTGATTTGATACTCAAGGTAATTTTAATGCGTTTGGTAACAAATTAATTGGCGACGATGGCATAACTCTGGGGAAAGAAAACACTTCGCATTACGGTAAGATTGAATTTCTCAACATGTGTTTGTTTTCGTTGGTGTCAATCCCTTTTCATTTATCTTTATTTCAACGTCAATAAGGACCATTGGTTTTTACCATGAAACTGCAGAGACTCTACGCGGCCTTTTCTCTTGGCCAGAGCTTTTGTGTGTTTGCTTGCGTTTAGTAGAACAACTGCACTAGGTTTGCGAAATAAAATTTAAAATAAAACACTATCGCATTTCATCATACAAATTACGCATATATTCAGTACTAAAGCACTACATAAAAAAGTAAGATTATATTTTCCGTTTTCACTCTTTGCTGATTGAAAATAGGAACGACACTTTCTTCATTTATCGCAATTTCGAAGAACTGATATCTGTCAGTATGAATCAGGGATAAGTAAAAAAACCATCAGTATACGGGAGATAATCCCTAAACACCTTCCATCTCCAGCCCCACCGAGACTAAAGTTGGAAGCAACCTTCAGCCAAACGAACTTAATTTTGCATTGACGGAGGTTTTTTAGCAAATCCTTTTGAAACATAACATTACTTATTATTTTGTCGCAGCTCAGTTTCTGTATTGTAAAAATGACTGCATCCTTAAGATTTTCCCACACTTTGTTGAAACCATTGCAATCTTTAAGAAACTTAGGCTTCTGAGCTTCAAAAAGCTTCATGCTTATCTTTTAGATATAGCAATTGATTAATTCTGCGCCCCTTTAATTGCGCCCAGGGCACGTGCCCTACCTGCCCCTGCCAGTTGCATACCGCATATGGTGCCGTTTTTTCCAGCCCCCATGTCCATCCGATTCCCATGTTATCTGACATTTCTGCCATATGGTGCAACGTTTTCAGCCCATATCCATCCGATTCCCGTATCTGTTCACCATATGGTGCCATTTTCGCCCCATATCCTCCGATTCCCATGTTATCTGACGGCTACTCACCATATGGTGCCGTTTTCTAACCCCATATCCATCGATTCCCATGTTATCGTACTCACCATATGGTGCCATTTTCCTAACCCCCATGTCATCCGATTCCCATGTTATCTGACATTACTCACCATATGGTGCCGTTTTTCTATTGCCTCCATGCGATTCCACATATTTATCTCGACATTCTTTTTCCTTGGTGCCGTTTTACGGAAAAAATATCGGATTGCATAAACAGACAGTCTAAAAGTGATGTCGTTGTGAGCGGGTTAAAAATACATTAAGTAAATAGGAATTCCGCCGGGACCAAGAAAATATCATGTATACAGAGTTTATCATTACAGACGGTATGTTATGCTGGGTTCACTGTACTGGATGTTTTTTGGGTTCATTGATCTATTTA
>BGPR01011494.1:0-18576 GCA_013235015.1 Araneus ventricosus
ATTTTGGGACACACCTAGTAATTTTAAAACATATTTTGCAGGAATTAAATACAGATTAAAGAATAATTTTAACTGAAAAAATAGAGTTAAAGTTTAATCCCAAAGATGGCGCCACAAACATGAGTGGATAAGACAACCTGAAGTGTTCCTTCCCTTGACTTCCTCGTATAGGCTTGGTTCGAATTTTTCTCAAAAGATGGAGCTAGGTTTGATAGCTTCTAGACATAATATCCTTTGTTTCTGAATTGCTTCAATGGCGTTGTTTTTACTGGTAAATTGGCAAAAGGTAATGTTAATTTTATCCTCCATTTCTTTATTGGATTGGTTAAAGAAGATTTTCTGAAGTTTTTCTTATTTAAGAAAAGTTTTTTCCTACATAATTTCAATTTTTATTGTTTCATTGTATCTTAATTGGTTAGTTGATCACAGAGAATATTGTTAATGCAATAAGTAGATGGTGCTGCGTTGCGCGCAAAAGGTATATTGTTATTGATATTGTTTACTTTTTCTGGTTCTTCTGTAATTTCTTTATTGTAAAATTAAAATATCTTTTATTCGTATTTTATTGGAAGTTGCTGCATTTTGCGCCATTCTGTTCATTACAACGTTTAATTTTTAATATATCTTGTTAAATTATTTCACTTGTACTCGTATACGCTATGATACTTTGCCTTTATGTTTAAATAATTAAAAGAATGAGAAATAGTAAGAAGAAGTGAAAAAGAAAGTACTTTCAATATAGGGAAAATAATCGAGATATCATTTTGATCCTCTGACCGATAAAGGTTTAAAATTTGATACAGATCTACAATTTCTTTTTTTGAAAGACTACATACCAAATTCATTTGTCTATCTCATTGAGTTTTTGATTTGTCACTCAAGTTCACGATCGGACAAATAGTCTACAATTTGACAAATTTAGCCTACCATTAGATATAGGTTTGTCATTTTAAATTTAAGATTATGTAATAAAATTAATTTATTTAGATTACTGTTATCATTATCATTAGATATTTTCAAATATTCATGCCCGTCATTCCTTTGGCATATTAGATTCAAAATTCCATACAGAACTATAATTTTAGTTATATAAATAACCATATTCCAAATTTTATCCGTCTAGCCCTCTGCTTTTTTAGTTATCATATTCACATGCACATGGTCTAACAGACGGATATATTTCCCGTGGACGAAATTTCTAAAATTTAACCATGTCAGCATTTTTACTCAAAAAGCTTACACCAAATTCCGTTTGTCTAGTTCGTGAAGTTTTTTAGCTATCGTGTTTAAAGCTCCTTTTCTCATTTCAGTCACATATAGTGCAATTCTGTATTTTATTTTCTGTGTTTTTGAAATATACTCTTTCTAACAGAAACCGGCGAAGAAGGAAACTTGAAAATAATCGATATCATGATCTACTCAGATTTGAAAGATGTTTTCTTCCCATGGTCACAGGACGAAATCTTTCTCTCGGTGCATTCTCCATTTGTTCCCGTAAATCCACTAACGCAAGGACATAATTTGGAACCAGGAGTTCAGTACAACGTTTATGTCCGATTGGTAAGTGAATGCCACAAAACATGCTTAATGAATGCCAAATTAATATATATAGCCATCCGTGGCAACCAGCTGCTTCGCCTATCACATTAATTCTTTGTGGATACGTGACTTTTTAGAACACTCAGATCGGGTTGGCGCACTTTATTCGCCATCTGTTTTTTCAACAATACGCTTATTTAATTATACGAAACTTTATTTTTTATGGTATGATAAGATTGGAGATTGAATGGATGGATGCTACAAACATTTGTGTTCGAGTCTGAATAGCTATATTTTTCGTGAATAGAATTGTCCTCAACATCAGTGTCGGTATCAATTTCTTGGTCGCTGTACTCAGTCACTTCTCCATCGAGATGCAATGCAACAGATTCGTCATCAACTTGCCTATTCTTGATTAATTCTTCCAGAAGAGCTGAATATTTCTCTGGAGAGATAATTTCCCGCCTCCTGATAGCCCGGTTGGGTTATGGAGAGCGTTTCAGGCACTTTCAAGCGCGTGACAGAAATGACTGATTCATTGTCAGTGGAAATCATCAGAGCAAGTGGGAAGAATGTTAGTACGAGGTTATGGAGGGTGGCGAGCTCTCCACCTGCTATAGTTTTTATTCAGATTACGGTACATACCCACTGGCGCACTCTATACGCCGTACCTGTCAGCAAAGGATTAAAAATATTAATTCAGTTATGCTAACCAACTTTAATTTAGTTATGTAATTTTTTTTCATTTTCGCTGAGCTGAAAGTATTAAGGGGACTTGGCACCCCAAAAATTTTTTTCTACAATTTTGATCAAACTTATTCAATTTTGTAGTAGATAGATGTAAACTGTGCAGAAACTGAAATTTCTAAAATATTTTTCACTTTGAAAAATTACAAATTTAAAAAATTTTAAATTTTTTAAAAAAATTAACCCTTTTTTTAAAATGCTTCTTCTCATACAATTTTTAATATTTTTTCTCCAAATTTTTTTTAAAGGGACCTCTCAATGTACTTAACAGAAACAGGGATCGGATTTTTGATATCTACATTAGTTTCAGAGAAAAAAAAATTGTTCAAAATTTTGTGAAAATTTTTGGAAAATATGAGAATTTTTCACTTTGTAAATTTTTTAAAAAATTTCTAATCAAAATTTTTACAAATCCATCCCTAATTCTATTAAACATGCATTTGTGAGTGAACAGAAAAAATTTCAAGTAATTAGAATAAAAAGAGATCGACTTTTTTCATTTTGTAGCAGACACAATTTTGGAAAAAAGCAAACTGAGAAAAGCAGCTTTAAAGTTTTAAAAACAACAAAATTGTAATAAAAACAACTTATATCAAGCTAGTTTTTTTTCAGAGCAATAACCTGACATTTGCGAGTCCTAACTTATCAATTTTATTCATATTTATTATTACTATAATTATTAATTAGCATCTTCATTTATAGGGATAATTAGAAATTTTTTTTAAAAAATGCGAAAAATTTCACTTTTTTCAAATTTTTTAGTCAAAATATTTAATAAATGATCTGCAGTACTATTTATCAAATATCCATTATAACAGAGAAAAAATTTAAAACCATTTTATTGAAATTTTATTGGCAGTGAGAAATTAAAAAAAAATGAGAAGCGAAAGCAGTGTTGATGATGATGATGACGATATGCTTCATGAATAATAAAGAAGCGAAAGCAGTAAAACAGTAAACAAACAAAGATTAAACGGCTACTGTTTGAAACAACTATCTTGCTTTGCTTTTATTGAAAAAATTAGGTGTTTTTGCAACTTACACATGAAATATGCAGGATTTAAACATTGAAAGTGGGCGTGGCACGTGATGAAATGTTAGACAAAATAACTTCATATCTCACAAATTATTTGTCTGATTGTTTTGAAACTTTCAGATTATTAAGTCAAAGATTTAAGGATCATTTTCCACTCAAAATTTGAAAATTGATATTTTCATTGATTTTCCGGAATTCTTAGGGTGCCAAGTCCCCTTAATATCTGTAAGAGAAATAAAGTGGGAAATATAAGGTAAAGCAGTAAACATAATATGCATTAGTACTTAAATTAAATATTGATAATTAATCTGAATATTTCGCATCCAACAAAGTTAATGTGTTAGGCGCTTGCATTCTACTGTTACAAAGGTGTTAGAGAAAATGGCTGTCTCAAAAATATATTTGATGACAGTTCTTTTTTATTGTAAACACATATAATTCTAATTGAAATTACAATAATTACACATGATTTAGTTAATTAAATGTATATATTTAAATTAATTGCAACATATAAATAGCAGACAAATTTATTTTTATAAATAGCATATCCTAAAAATTATTACAAACAATAACAAAATTGCTATGTTATAAATTGGATAATTCAATAAGTCTAGAAATCATAAGTCCTCTTTATGAAAATTCAGTGATAGTAACTAAACTTTCAGCACGCAACCAGAGTACGGGACTGAACAATCGTTTCAGAAACAAAATTTTTTTCTCTTGCTGCCAGATTTGGCCAACGACTTGGGGAATTGAGATTAGTAGAAACGGTAAAATTTCATTTATGTATTAAAATTTATAACATGCAGATGGTCTAGGGTATTCAGGATTTGAAAAAACATTAAAACGTGTTCGCAAATATTTAGAAGCACCACAATCACTAATGTCAGAATTCGCAACCTAAAATATGGGTACAAATTTCTGAAAAGGAGCAATTTCCACAAGTACCCCTCAATAGCGCGTCAATAAGCTAATCCGCTTCTGCTTAAAAGTTGTTTCTAGACATAGTAAACAGGGTCGATCAGAAAGTTGTAGACCATCACAGATTTTCTACCAGAAGACTCCAAGTAAGAAAAAGAATGAGAAGAATAAAAAATTCAAAACACGCTCATTTTTTGGTTACGATTTCTAAAATTGCGATGTCCGAGGTTGAATTGCATGTCTCTCAAAATTTGTGTTCTGAAAAATCGAATACGAACTATGCTGCCATACGAACTGGCCCAAATATTTGCAGGCACTACTGGCAGCGAATTTTCAAAAAAGCTAAGCGTGGTGTAGCTTTATCATGATACACTTAGAGTTTCACCCAACATGATTTGCTGACATGATGCGGATGGATAATGCATGCTTTGGAGTAATGAAGTATACAACAGGCCGAAAACCTATTAAAAGGGATTGGAAAATCCCTCCCATCAACATAGCAGGACCTTCAACTAAGTATTACTAATGCTTGTGCTAGCGTGTCGCCTGTCTTTTCTTAAAAAATCGATTATGCTCTTGAATTGCCAATTGACTATAAGTGGTCTCATGGTAGAGCGCATAACCATTTTACAATACCTAGACACTATCTTAGGTTTATTGTTGTTGCTTTCGTTAAGCTGCGGGTAGAGAGGGGTCAAAACTTTAGGTAGCAACCTATATAAGTTACTCTTAGGTGCATAAGGCTATTACTGAGAGGAGAGAATATTCAAGATTAATTTTGAGATGTACCTAGTTGTCCAAATACTATCAACCTAAGGTAATCCGAAACTATGTGGACATAAAATTTTAATCGAATTTTTTAGGAGGAAGAGCATCTTCAGCCACCACCTTATAAAACTAACTGCATGGATTACGAAGCTTTATGGAATAGAAATAATAAGACAGGTCCTAGATCTCAGAAAGTATGTTTTATTTCCAATTCATGAACTACTCAAAAATATCAATAAATATATAACTTTTATATTCAAAAGTGCTTTTTATTCATATATTTTAGATGTGCGAGGCCAGTTGCTATTTATCTTACTCAAGAAAGCACTACGGGTGTGAAAATGCCAAATTAATCCTCTATGAACCTGAGAATCTCTGTCGTTTAAGTAAGTATATTTTGGAGCTTACAACTACTGAATTATGTTTACTAAATTATAACAGTCCTTTACTTGATCCCATTATACACGAGATTCTGATTTGTTGGAAAATAATTATTGGTATATTTTTTATCCTACTCGTTGAGATACCTCGTAAGATTTTTTACTGTCTTCCGTTGTTTTCACGTAGATGCGGGTAAATTCTCCTGATAATTTGGCCTTACATTTGATGTTATTATTAACGCTGATAAGTTTTGAGGATTGTACTATAGTTAGTCGTACGCTTATGCATTATCGAAAAGGGGTAGGATTTCGGTGGTCATTACCGGATTTGTTTGTTTCCTCTACTTATATTTGCATAATTTAAAGGATAACTGTCATGAATCAACAGTTTGAAGAGAGGAACATACCAAAAATTGTTTGTTTGGAGAAATTAAAAAGAAGCCCTTCCTACTTTTCTTATTTATTGATTTTAACCAATTTTTTTGCTTTGAAACCTTTACATCATTGGTTTACTTGAGGGTTTTCGTCCCTTTCTACAGATAACAATGATCTTCTATTCGATAATACACGTTTTGTACACCATGTGTCCACTTTACTCTGATGGCACTGGTTCACCTTCAAACTATTGATTCAGTTTATATTTAGTTGCGTATGGAGCAGCCAGAGCCGTATATTTATTTTCAATTGGGACTAAAGTTTCATTAGCAGTTTTTCTGCCTTTGTGTCCGTTTCGAAGTTGGAAACAGTCGTGAATATAAATATTCGTGTTTCGTCATTTTTTATTAAACCTCTACATGGAAACGTGTGAAAATTTCTGCTTTTAAATATTGATGGCATAAACATTGCATTTATTTTCCGTAAATTGTTTTGGATGCTGTTTCTTTTTACTATACAAACATACTTCTTTCTTTTGTTTCAGATGTGACAAATTCCCTGCAAAAATTACATGATGTGGTTGAACCTTGTAGAAGAAGATGTAAACAAAGTTGTTTGTAAGTTGATAAAATATATTATTATTATCATTAAGTTAAATTCCTATTCCGAGGAGAATACAGGAAGTTTTCTGCGTCATATTGAAGAACACCGCAGGATCATAGATTTTTAAGACGAAATTCAAAAATAATATTCTTGCTTCTTATAATTTAAAATTATCTACTACAATTTGAACAGATTTCTTTGACTAAGTGAAGTTAACCTTCCGTCGGGCATATCTAATGCTGTGAGATGAAGCACCCATATTTTTATATGCCTAAATGCTGGTTTTACCGAGAAATGTTTGAGACCTCTATTAGTTTCCTGGCTCTCTACTACTCACACTAGGGTATCGTGGTTTTTCTTTAGGACTCTTTGATGTACTTGAGGGGCGCTTTAATCTGGTAGATGAGTTGCTCTCGATTACGTTTGTATTGTTAATTTCCAAAAATTTTCTCAATATTTCTTTTTATGTATCTGCAAAAGATCGTATACCTGTGTCCATGCTACTAATTCAACGATACTGATCGTTATTTCAAATGTATTGTTTCAAAAATGTCGTATTATTTCAGACTTACAACGAGAGCAGTTGTCATTGCTAAGGAACCTTACGGGTTCCTTCCAAACTTCAACTCCCTCTTGAATTCCTGGACGTTATATTAGTTCAAATTGCAAGGAAGAACAAAAAAGTTATTTAACCCTTTGAACGGCAAAACTATTTCAGCCGAATGCTTTGTAGACGGCCTCTCTGTAGCTAAATGGTGAACGCAATTGTTTCGGAGCCGGTTTTCGGGTAATAAACAGAGAGCAACTTTCTAAGCCGGAGCCGGTTTAAGAGTAATAATCGAAGAACGACTTTCTGCGACGGAGCCGGTTTTAGAATAGTCATCAGAGAGCGACTTTCAACGTTTCAGCCGGTTGAAGGGTTAAAATCGCAAATATAGCTTTGTATGAACGAACAGTTCAGTTTGATAATCGTTTGCTTAAGCCTAAGCAAAAATGTAACTTTGAATCTCACAGATGAGTTGCGCCCGAACGTGTTAGCATTTGTATTGCGCCCGACCGAAAGTTAATATAAATGCATTAATAAATAGATGCGTAGTTGAATGATCATGGCTAGAGAATTGCATTCGCGAGTCGAAATTTGATCTTTTGAATAGGCTAAATGGGAATTATAGTGCAAAAGTAAGATGCTTCCCTTCTTTTCAACTCACCGGAAGATAAAATGTGTGGCCTATATCTATTACTCTTTGTGGCCTATATCAATTTCCTTTGAGGTTATCTTTTTTGCCCTCTTTTTCTTTTCTCAATATTTATAAACCGAATGACGGGAAATGAAACGATACATAAGAAAAAGGGAGTAAAACTACTTTCATATTGATTAGGGCTAATTATTCCCACTTCGAAAGCGAAATCTGAATGGGAAAAGAGGTGCACCATTTGTACCAGCAACACAGAGGGAAAAATATATACTTGTACACCATCCTTTGCAACCATAAGAAAAGATTAATCTTAAAGTGGAAAAAAATTCCATATCTATACTTATAAAAAGTAATGTTTGTGTGTGCGTGTGTGTTTGTCTGCTATGTCCAGACGAAGCTATCGCACTTACAGCCATGAAAGTCGGCACACAGGTAGTCGTAATGGTGACTGAATGCACCTTGAAGCCGAAATTTTAAAATTTAATCTAGAAATTTTTTTATTTAATGTTTTGTGTTGTTTTGGTTGATTTTTCGCACCAATTTCTCAATAGAATGGTTTCAAATAATTGTACGACAAACATAGATACACCATCGGAAAGAGCACGCGATTTCCGTTCTAATGAAGTTAGTTTTGAATTTCTAAAGTAATTTACTGAATTTTGAGAAATTTTTAAAAAACACCCAGTTTTGGCATCGAGATGTTACTTTTGATTTTAAATTTGTTGCATCCGACTTTCTAATAACACTATTAATTTCAATTTTTTTCAGCTTATAACTAGAACGGTTCTGTCGAATTTAAAACAAGAACGGTTAAAATATCTTTTCCCGTGTTTTTTAATTAATTTTTTTCTGGACGGTTGAGAGTTATTTTTCTCGATCGAGTTCCTCGCGCGGCACTTCTTCGGAACGTAGCTGGCAATTTTGATTGGCGGACGCGCAGGATACGTCATGACCTTCACCTGAATGAATTACTTCGATTATTATTTTCGGATTCAATTTTATATTTTGCTTGCTGTATAATAATCATTTTCACGTTCCAATTTTGTAATATTGTTTTGGATTAACGTATTCTGTACTGTAGCGCGAAAAAAAGATAAGCAGGAAAATCAAATAATGTGTATTTTTTGTTTTGATTTTGTTTTAAAAACTTTTTCGTGTCATTGCTGTCATTTTTTCCCCAGTCCTGATTCCACGGGTAACGCCGTGCGCGTACTGCTAGTTTTGAATAATTAAAAGTTTGTGTGCATCACTTCTAGTCAAATTCGGTGCATTTTAAAAGTTAAAAGCTAATATCCCGGCGTATGCAAGAGGGCTGATACAGAAAAGATTTGGGGAATGGTACTCCACTTGTTCACGTACCATGTTGACTTAAATGTTCTTCATGTTTTAGTTGAGTATCCTGTTTCTAATAATCACCGTTTACGTTTTCTTAATTCATTATCAGTGGGCATGCCGGAATTACAGGGCGAATGTCCACACCCCAATATTTTTAAATTTTTACTAACCATTGGTTTTTTACTCTCTATATAGTTTTGATTTCATCTTCAGAAATTTTACTATCGATCGTTTTTGTTTTTATGATGCTCTTTCACATTTTTCATAAACTATTCATCTTTAACCTGGATATTTTGATTCTTTAATTTCACTTATAACTTTGATTTTTTTATATTTTACATCATTTGGATGTACCTACCGTTCTATAGGTCCAGCATAGAATCCAACCAACCAATCAACCTGATACAGAGGAAACGACAAACATACAGTGAATCGAGGAAGAAATCTTAGTTTTGTTTAAACTGGTCTTTTTCTGAAAGGTAACGAACCTTAAGCTAATGATGGACCATATATGCACTGCATTTTTTAGCTTCTTCCATGCATTTTTAATCAACTTGTATAAAGAATTAGCAAAATTGAGGTGCTAGAAAACTATCAAAATCTTCTGCCGTTTCTAATTAAATATCGGATCTGAAGCAAGCATCTTTTTTAATTGAATACCGAGTAATATTTGAGGTATTATATGTTGATATGAAATATTAATTCATTACAAATTTGTAGAGCTTTATTTCAGTCCATGCTATTTCCATTAAATTTACTTGTTTCTGACATTTTTCAAAAATATGAATTTTGCGTCTTACTCTCTTCTTTATCATTTCAGAAAATTAAAGTACCATTACTCAGTCGTAAAGATAGAGACACGCGAAAAAAGAGTAAGTAAGTGTGTGTTACTGCATTCTTTCAGATTAATGTCAAATGCATGTTAAGTGTAATAAATGAAAATTTCAATGATAAGCATATTTGAGGATTTTTGGCTGACTTTTCATAATTATTTGTATCGAAATTTATATCAGTTTTTCTCTATTAAAATCATCTTTTAAAGCTATGAAAGGGATATTTCGGAAAGTATCTGCTTATTTTGAACTGTAGTCAGATAACACATTCTTCAAGGGGATGAGTTGATCGCATAATTTCTAATGATGAACGGGGGCAACTCGAAGTGACAATATGGATAAAGTCTGCGAACAGCAGTGTAGTTTAATTTAGCTATATTAATGGCCCGTTTTCCATCAACACGAGGGCTATTTTGGTACGACTTCGTAATTTTGAAGCACTGTCAACTGACGATGACACCTGAGCTGGCGCCCTTTCTCCAAATTTTCGTATCGCACTAACGGGGGATGTGCGACCCACGAAGCCAGATTTAGCTTACACCAGGCCACATATACGCCGGAATTACAGTGGGATCGGATTCGAACATGAAACCCTTCTGTCCCAAGACCTTGAAGCTAGCTCACCGCTACCCCTGCGACTAGCAGCATTATTATCAACGAATGTTGTATTAGCTTGCACATCTTACGGATGTTGGAGATTCTCCATTAAATTACACAACTTTCACATTATATTTGGAATTTTATTGCATAGAACATGGATTATAGGAAGGGAATTGCTCGTAAAAATACTAGCAGCAATTGCACGATACGCAGTGGATTTCAGATCAGAAACCTTACATTTATCACATGGGCATGAACCGACTTTGTTCTATTAAAATATAAATGTTACATTTAATGGCTTAATTACATACTCATGACTATTCAACTATATGTAAGGAGCACTCTGTAGCCTTCTTCCTACTGGCGAACTGTTCATCATAATAATTGAAATAAATAAATACTCAATCCTGATTCCAAGATCTTGCTAACTCATCGTTTTTTAGTAAATACTCGCTTGAAAGACCTTAAATAAACTTTGAAATTTTATCATGTGTTTCTCATGATTTCTATACTCTATTCAATTCGTGAGTCCATTACATCGTCGATTTGTTGTGCATGTGGGCATGGAGCGCTTAAAGTATGTTTTTGAGGCACTGCAAACGTTTAAATAATAGATGTAAATTAGAGGGAGTGGAGGAAACAATGATTCAGGAAGACCCTGGAACCAGGAATGAGAGTTTATTTATTTCAATTATTATCAAGAACAGTTCGCCAGTACGAAGAAGTCTACAGAGTGTTCCTTACATCTAGTTAAATAATCAGGAGTATCAAATTAAGCCACTAAATGTAATATTTTATTTATCATGTTAACAGCCGTTCTTTACGTCGAATATTTGACCGGAATTTCGGAAGAGGTACATCCCAAATAACAGTAATATAGCTTCAAAAAATTAATGTGCGAAATCAAAATTAGTAGATTACATTCAAATTCGAAAAAAAAAATATATGTACTAATGTTAATTTCCGAAGTAAAAAGAAAAATAATAAGTCATCAAAGTCTTTTAATAATGGTCTTACACATTGGGCTGTTATTTTGCTACTAACAAAATTTTCAAAATAAATTATGCTAGTAACATATTTTTAATGATATGAAATATTAAAAATTGCTTCTTAAATAGAAAATAAATCTTCAATAGACGACTGCACAAGTAAAAATGTATCAAATTTTAATTTATCAATTTTATTTAACTGTGAAGTACAAACATTTGGATGTTGAGTTTATATTCGTGCATCGTAGAACAATAAGATGTGCTTCATTTCTCTCATAATTCAATTGTTTTATTTATTCTTATGTTTTAAAAGAAAACAAACTTATACTATTTATTTATTTATTTTTATTTTCTCTTTCAGATTTATCGGAGGTAAATAACAGGATTTTATCAAATTTATCGTCTGTAAGAAATTAAATTATTTTTTTTGTAATTTCGCAGTGTTTTGTTTTCCTTTAAAAAATTCCAGATGCTTTTCATATAAAATACATAGAAAATATGAATTTTGAAAAATAAAATGGGGAAAAGACATTTGAAAAATAAAGTAAAGAAAGAACTTTTTAAAAAATAAAAAAGACGAATAACATAAAGCATTTGGGGCAAATTCTCTATCGAAAGAAGTAATTCGTAAAATAAAACTATCTTTTTTGATTGTGTGGTTAAATGAATCAAATGATCATCATGAATGTAAACAAGCGGATTTAAGTTGGTTTTTAAAGATTTGCTGATTTCATGAACACGACAGTTGGAAAATTATTCTATATCGTCATACAATCAATTATCCATTTTGTTCCTGATGAACTTTATTACAGCAGCAACCTTCTTCAGACAAACTCGAAATTTGATTCTCTGCTGATTTCTCATGTTGACACTAACGGGGAAGATATGTAGTGTATATCTTTATGTTCAGCTGTATATACCTGATTGTAATCCTAATGTATTCGAAACCAATAGATAAGTTTGGACACAAAACTTTAAACACCATTAATCAATACTTAGTGCAATAAAACTTTACTTTTAAATCGATGGTTTTTCAATCATATCGAACTCTTTATACGGTCCGAGGAATCGCAGAAATAATTATAGCATCATTCATCCTGATGCAGTTGATTAGACCTTTCTACCTTCCTTTAACTTATGTTGATCTTGGCTTTAGAAAAACAAATTTGGCAACAAAAAAGGGAAACAAGATTAATTTAACATTTCGGGTAGTACTGCCGCGATCAAAAATTAGGACATGCTTGATGAATGTTTTCAATAAAATTTTTTTGCTGATTAACTCTATTTAATAAATATTAATTAAGGTTTAATTTGTAATTAATTCTGACTATGGTATTTTTCTTTTTAGTAGGTATATAACACTTAGCGTTTTTGTGAGAGATACAGATGTCACGGTTTTGAAGCATAATCCTTTGTACGGAGTAAGTAGATACTGACATAATTGTCGTAAATGTTAAGTGTCTCCATGTAACATAAAGTCACATATTCAGTAAAATTTTTATTTTTTGATATTAGAAAGATACTTGAAGTTTGTATTTTGAGTGTACCTACCTAAAGTGAAAAAAATCCATGTTTTGCCCTCTTTGTACTAACTTTGTATTGCCAAAGTAGTGTGGAAATATTATATTTTCTGTGTAATAATGATTCAAGTCAATAGTTTAATTTGAATCCACCAGGCAACATAAATAATTAGAAGTCAAATGTTATTTTAAATGTTATTGAACTTTCCATCTGCTATTTTTCTGAAACAAATACCATGCATTTGGTTAAATGTAAGTCTGAACCCTCATTGTTTCTTGTAATCCATTCTTCAGGCAGTATTTCTTACATTAGAAATCTAATGAAGTTTATACTCAAACAGAGCTAATTGGCAAAACAACTGGGTAATTTTAAATCTTCTATTTATTTTGAAAATGGATGCAGTCGAAACAGAGACATTCACATTTAAAAAATATTAATGCTTTTCATGGGATGTACACAAAATATAATAATTAAACTAGATCTAATAGTGGCAAAGCTCATTTCTTATTGTGAAATTTTATATCACGCAATGTTTCAACTTTTGTTAGAATATAAATCAATGCGTAAATACGTGTACATTCTCTTAAAGTAACTATTTTATTTCGAACATTTTTAAGTGTATGATTTAAATATTCTCTTCATTAAAAGAATAATTTTGTATTAAATAATATTTATTTAAAGATAGTATCCCCGTTTTCTTTATATATATATATATATATATATATATATCCCCTTAGGCATGGCAAGTCTTCAGTTACGTTGGAGGATTGCTTGGATGCTGGCTCGGTATCTCAGTGTGGACGTGTTTTGGCATTACTGAAAAATATTTCAAAAAGCTGCTGAAGTTATCCAGAAATTCAGGAATGAATCCAGATTATCAGCTGAAGAAGCCATTTCACTAAAGCTACATGAATATTAAAATCAGCGTATTTTCATTTTCTTATCTCTGATTATGCCAGTGCATATTAACCATCGAATTGCGTCTGTTAACATACACTTTTATGTTATATATTTTTGACTGACTATCATGTTCTCGTTATCCTATTCTGTACATGTGAGTTCATTTAACTATCTTATTTCTTCTTCATAATAAAGATTGTGTCCATCTATCATATTTGATTTGTATAAATGACAAAAGAGGAAATAAAAAAGCATTGATGAAAGTTCCTTCGTTTTCAGTTCAGTAATTTTTAACAAGGTACATAAATTAATTTCGAAATGCTTCTAATTTTCCACTTATTTCGTAGCCAGTTAACAAAAAAATAGTATAGTGCGTAAAATAAGGTGGAAAAGCTAGATTTAAACAAAGCATTTCATCAGGTTTGCTGGAGGATGAAGCACATTGTAAGCACGGATGCTTCTCAAATCCTTTTCCACATTCATTTAATTATGAAACTGTTAATATGAACTTCCTTGCCAAGCAGCTCTGCCTTTCTTTCTGCGTTAGCAAACAGAGTGGCACTGTCCCACGGGCGTGCCATCTGCTTGGTAGTGTTGAGCGTGGTGCCATCCACAAGGATTGAGTGCCATCAAATATTTGCCTATATTCAAAAACTAAATAAAAAGAGATAAAAACTCAACAGAAAAATTATTCCTATTGGCAGAATCTTTAATAAGAAGATTAAAAATAAATGCAGCAGGAATTTTCTCCTTTTTTTGCTCCTACATGGCGAGATTAGAGTTAGGCTTCGAAACGTAGTGAAGCGAATCGAGTATGCATTTCGAACCTTTCTCTTTGACTGATTAGATTCAAAATCGCCACTTAATTATCAACACCATCTATTTCAATTTTCCAAGAGGAAGTAAAAATTGAATTTTTTCGCAACCAATAACTAATATGTCTGGTTCTCTTTACATCTGGTATAAACAGAAGACCACACTTTCATAACACATGGAAAAGAAATGAAAAAGAAATATTCGTTATTGTTTGCAAAAAATTCACATTTTTTCTTTCTCTTGTAAAACTTGGAAAAATGGGTTATAAGTGTGTTGCTTGTGAACCTTTAGGCTACGCGGACCAGGAGAACTGCAAATCAAATACCACTTCTGGTGTTTCGCGCTATGGCTTTCGCTTATTCACGTATAGATAAACTAACATACAATAAAACTTTTTGAAGGATTTTGTCCAAAATTTCATCGACATTTACAATTCTTATGATTAAAACACGTCCAAATTTCATCCATCTAGTTTGTTGAATTTTTGAGTTATCATGATAACATATACACGAACGAAGACTGTCTTTCCATTCATAGATACCGCTCAAAATTTCATAGAAATCAACAATATAAGTGCGAAAACCAGGTTTAAATTTTATCCTTGTGGCTCATTGGGATGTTGAGATATCGCTTTCATAGTCAGACAAAAATAATTCCGAAAATGATTATTTTTTCTCATTTTGGAAGGTCTAAAACTTGCATATTGCTTTCTCGGGAGTCGACTATTGAAGACGCAATTGTCTTTGAAAATAATCCTCTTTTACCTTTTCTTCGTTCATACCACAACTAATTTTCCATCAGTATGGATCTGTGTAGTAACGCATTAATCCACGGGCTCTCTTATAGTAGAATCCGACGCACGCCCATACAGCACAAAAGATGAAGAAACCACCAAACACACATTCAAAACTCTGAGGTTAACATTTTTTGAACAATTGTCTTCGAAGACAAACCAGTATTTATCCTTTTTAACATTATCGTAATTGGTGGTACAAATTTTGTACCTGAAGAGATTGCTAGAACAGATATTAGCCGCAAGAAAAACTGCTCCAAGGTCGCTGATAATGCGCTACGCATACTACAACAAGCGGTTCTATGGAAGGTGTTTGACCATTCCGCCTATATTTCCTATCTTGTTCGAAGCATTTACCACCATTTAGCACTCTCCAGTAGCTAAAAAGATTGCTGGCGAAGCAGCCTTTCCTTAGTAACGACGATGTGCAGACAAACGATTGTCACGGGCAAGTGCTTAATTCAGATGATTCTTATGTTCTGATGTAGTTGAAAGAGTGCTTCTTTCCATTCGTTCTGTGCGATTAATAACAATTTTCTGAATTTTCGTGAGCATTCAAAACAGAGAAATAATTTGAATACTAAAGAAGCTTATAACTCTCTCATGGAATTTTCAAATAAAAACATTAACGGTCTTTTTATTTCATTTAAACTTTCAAGAAGAATAAATTTATACTGCTTCACAATTCTTCAAAAAGGATAAAATGATGATGAGCACATATATTAAGCTTATATTGACGCTGGCGTTTTAACAGAAACATCACTTCTGCACACTACACCTCGAAAAGTGTTGTGGTTCAATTTAACACACAAAATGACTACCATTCCCTTGTGCCCCTCTCTCGCAAACGTTCCTACTTGCGAAAAATTTTACTTTCGATGGGTTCGCCTATTCTAAAAGGAAAGGAGTTTGCGTAGTGTTCTCTGCAGGAAATTTAGACAATTTTTTGGTGATTCTTATGAAGACGAGAATGTTAATTTTAACAGCAGGGCTTACACCGCACCCCACGTATAGGAAAAAATATCACCACGAGTTCGATGAAGAATGCTTTCATCTTTCTGAAATGAAATACATTTATGGAATCGTTTGTATAGAAAATGGTGATGATATTTGTCTATAGTGTTCATAGACTTTTATGCACCATAGAAAATTATTAAGCATGATGAATGGAGATGAGGGTCTCTCCATGCATCATGCTTAATCATTTACATTCGCACTACTTTCGGTACTGAAAGATGAAAGAATTAAAGTATTATAAATGAACGCATTTCGTTTTAATAAACAAATCTAAAATATTTTGTGATTTTTCAGTCCTGGGTAAAATATAAGAAATTCTTTCATATTGAATATCTTTGCACAATTTAACAATGTTACAGCAGAAAAGAATATACGAACCGCCTGATGTAGAAGGGCACTTCTGCAGTCATGGCCGAAATTACTTATATTTTCGTTTTTAATTTAATGAAGGTAGATACATAATTGAATGCAAAAACATGATTTCTGTCATTTACCTAGAGGGGAGATGAGTGATTTGTGTTATTTGCTGTCTGTCTTAATTCAAAATATTTGTGCTTATATAGTCATTATGTTATTTAAGGTTAATATTATTTTTAAGTTTTATATATTAAAAGGGAGAGTAATCTATATTTTTTAACACTCTGTCTCCTAAGCCGGCCGTAACCGGCCATGCAACTTCTACACAATGGGGCGGATTTCGGTCGGTAGCTGTTCCAAAAGGGGGAAACCGGTTGGGTGAGTGGTCTTTAAAGCGACCCTTAGGGGAGAAAAAAGGCCTGCGATTCATATCTCCCACCACCCGTAGTGAGGGGAAAAGGGATAACGGGGCGGTTGAATCCATTCCACAGATCAATTGGTAAGGAAACCTCCGTATACCACTGTACTTAGATTTTGAGAACTCTTAGTAGTCAGAGGGTTAATATATGATTAATATACGGATTTTATGCAATTTCACTAAATGTTATTAGGAAATCAAAAAATTTCTTCTTTTTATATATCGGATGCAATGAAAAATGAGAGTAAAAAAGAGCATGCCCTGATACATGTGTATTTCTTTTTTTACTAGGAATCATGGTTTCATTAAAGAAATAAACACTCTCTGATATTTGGCATGTGTATAAAGACTCCAATACTGTATATAAGGTTGTAAAGTTGTATTTTTAATTATATATCTGGTATTATATACCAGGAAGTATCTATAATTTATTAATTCATGGATGACAAATAGTTGAACCCGCGTTTCTACTGTTAGGCCAGCTTTTCAAAGTAGCACAACAAGATCGAAATAGAGAATTTTACAAAATTCGAGAAGAATTCTCAAGAAAATTCTCCAGGCAAAAAACTTTGGAATACGTAGTAATACATATATTATTAATCACGTCCACCCTGTAATCACGGAGCTTAGAAATAATTCAAAGAAACACGAAATTAGATTATCAGAAGGAACTGCGTTGCGATTGAAAAGCAATCGAAGTATGGAATACAATTTTTCAGGCAAACATATTGTAGTTACATTCATGTTTATTATCAATATAACGACCATATTAAAACTTAGACGTGTGTTCACCGACCAAAGTAATTTTGGCCAGCCAGATTTATTAAATCGATCATTGTGCAGTAACTAAATTGGTATAAAAGAAAAGATTTGCACAGAGTGCATGACCATAATTCAATTGAAAAGATCGCAATTATTATCATCGTTTGAGACCATTTCAATGACTGAAAAGTTTTGTACAACATATTTAGCAACTTTTGCTTGAACAGATTTTCCGTAGAATCCTTCACATCAATACTCATTCTCCAGAAATAATATATAAGTAAAAGGAAATAGTAAAAAATCAATATTTACATGTACATAGACGTATTTATAAAAGTTGTACCACTATTTAAATACAAATCTTTCTATATAAAAATATATTTTTTTAAAAATAAAAAAGCTGAAGAGCTGTTGAGTAGTTAATTTCTCGAATTTTTTTAGCTAGGTCTTTTATGTCCGGGCTGGTAAGCGACAATTGAAGTTAAAGTTGATATCACTTGAGTAGATTTTCTCTTAGAATCTTTCACATCAGTACTCATTCTCCAGAAATAGTGTAAAAGTTAAAGAAAATAGGTGAAACCCAATATTTATATGTACGTGGAAGCATTTACAAAAATTCTAAAACTATTCTAATGCTAAATCTTTCTATATAAAAATATAATTTTAAAAA
>BGPR01011494.1:18586-48392 GCA_013235015.1 Araneus ventricosus
AATATTTATATGTACGTGGAAGTATTTACAAAAATTCTACCACTATTTTAATGCTAAATCTTTCTATATAAAAATATAATTTTAAAAATAGACTTCGTGAATAAGTTAGACGTATTTTAATTTCTTTAATTTATAGCTAGGACTTTAATGACCGGGCTGGTTATCGACTATTGAAGTTAAAGTTGTTATCACTTGAGCAGATTTTCCCTTAGAATCTTTCACATCAGTACTCATTCTCCAGAAATAGTGTATAAGTTAAAGAAAATAGGAAAAACACAATATTTATATGTACGTGGACGTATTTATAAAAATTCTACCACTATTTTAATGCTAAATCTTTCTATATAAAAATATAATTTTATAATAGACGCGGAGAATAAGTTAAACGCTTTTTAATTTCTTTAATTTATAGCTAGGACCTTAATGTCCGGGCTGGTTAACGACAATTGAAGTTAAAGTTGTTATCACTCGAAGGGTCCAGGGGAAAAACTATAGGGTGTCCCATTATTTCTAATGATAATGTTTCAACACCAATTTTTAGTTCTATTCTTGTAGTTTTATGATACCTGTTTGAAAATGTGCAAGTCAATAAAATTCCATCTCAATTTGAGAACGAGAAAACGATGCTAAAATTAGAAAAAAATTGTTCGGCAACTAATCGAAAAGATTTTTCTAGATAGTTTAAAAAACATTTTTGTAGTATAATATTTTCCGGATCTAAAGATCAGGAGGGATGAATCTGTTTAATTATTTTTTATTCGTTAAGGAAAAAGGAAAGGATTCTAATGTCTTGGTTTGGATGACTGCACTTCAGATAAAATGCATCACTCTATAAACCTTGAAGGTTCTTCCTTTACAATTCAATTAAATTTCTTGTCATCTAGAAACTTCTCGTGATTGTGACAGACGAAAAATGACCCTAAGATTTTGAACAGTGCTGGCGAACCTATGACCCACGGTTCAGACACTGAACCACGAAATGACCCACGTATTTATTTTTCAAATTTATTTCTTATATCATGAAATAGAGAAGAGACAATCGAAAATATTAAAAAAAATTAAAGTAAAAATATCTAATGTGGAATTTATATAGATAGATATTTCCAAGTGAAAATTGGCTATTTGATTTTTTGTCGTATCACTGCACCTTTATGTGACTCATAACAGTCGATCATAAACTTCACTTGCGAAAGTAAAAGTTAAAAAGCAAAAAAGGAAAGGTGGGATTTTAGAGAAAGAACAAAACAAAGTTCAACAATCTAGTTTTTTTCTGTGTTTCCAAATTATTACTACCATTTTGCCATACCTTACAGCCTTTCCAAGTGATGGCATTGAGTTTGTGGCCCACGAGCTAGTTGTGAAAAAAATAATGAACAAAATTTGATCCAACTTTCAAAAATGTTCGCCTCATTGATCTAGAAGACGACAAATTACATACAATTTCTTTCATAACTTTTTTTATATTTCTGCAATGCAGAATATCAAATGTAACTTAATCCACTCAGCGCCAAACCCAAAATATCTCGCGAACTTTTCTTCTTCTCAAGCGGCAGTCTACGAGATAACTCGCAAAATTTTCTGCGTCTCTAGCGGCAAGCCCGGGTATTCCCAGGCTATTGAAATTTACTTTCCCCCAGGGCCACATACATACTAGTAATTGTAGGGTTGGCCTGTCCATTGTGAACCGTCCATTATGTTCGTCATCCCGTAGTTGGAAGAAGAGGTTGTAAGTTTCTGTTTGGGCTTTTTGACTTCTGTGCAAGACGGATACGATTCCCTTATGCAGCTTATCGGAATTTTCTGCTAATTCTTTGAAATAGTAATAACTGCTTTCCAGCTTTTATTGGCGGGAGAGAACGAGAGGATGTATACTATATTTTTTGAATAGTTATGCTTTATAAAGCATAAAATGGCGAATGACAGAATAGTTATTTTCGTGGCTCCGCTACAGAAATACGGAAATAAAAATAAAAAAAAACTGCCTTCCGCTGACAAAAATATTTTCACTTTCCTAGATTATTACCTGTTTTTATTTCTAAAGCAGGTTTTAGAACTATTTATCATGGTGGAATTCTACTATTAGAATTTTACAGAATTATTCGGTACGTTCCCGTTAAAGCCATAGCATGTTTTTAACAACGAGAAACTGCGTCTCTCGTACTTTTAACGTTGCATTATAATTAAGATTTAAATCAGAAAAATTAGAAATTAAAATAGTTGTATCGTGGATTTATTATATACTAATTGGCTCTGCCCCCTGCTCGCTAAATCTCGCCAACCCCCAGGAGGATTGCATTGCAATCCTCTGGGGTTTGCTACGGAAACCCTGCTTGCTTCGCTCGCTACAATGAAGACACTGCGTGCCCTAGTACAGTTGTTGCGAAATCTTTATATACATATTACACCCCCTGCTCGCTCCACTCGCCAGCCTCCTAAGAATCACATTGTGATTCTTTCGGGATCACTGTGTGATCCAACTCACTTCACTCGTTCGCCATACACTTATGAGTTTCTGCTAGTATTAGGAAATTATAAGTACTTTAATTATTAAATGTAAATTTAAATTATTTGAAATAGCATGAACTCCTAAAATTAATTGTCCATCAGTTTCTACAATTAAAATCTTCTGGTAGTACAGATATATATATATATATAGAAAGAAATTTGAATGTTAATATTTATAATTCAAAGATTGATTAAAAATCCAAATTATTTTTATCAATCATTTAAAATTTCTTGGCATACACTTTTCGCTATTTCTTCAACAATTTATTTCAACGTAACTTCATTCCAACAAAATTTTAAGTTTAAAACTCATAAGATAGCCTTTTTCCAAATCTTCAAAAAATGTTTAAAAACATTGCTTTTTCAACCAAAATTTCAAATATGCCCTATATACATTGAAATGTAGTTCAGAAAAGCTTCCCATAAGCAGAATGAAGTAAATTTACTTACAGTAAAAATATATCTGGGATAAAATTGTCTGCACAAACACGGTGCCAAAAAAATCTAATCTTTATATTTACACGTTGCAAACAGTATGCAACCTTAATCATTCTCCGAGAACCCCTCTGAAGTAAAATTGGTTCTGTGGTTCTATTTTTAATTATATTTACACATTGCAAAAAGTATGCAACATTATCATTCACCATAAACAACATGAAGTAATATCACTTACAGTGAAAATATATCTGGGATGAAATAGTCTGTACAAACACAGTGGCAATCTAATTTCTAAATATATACACGTTGCAAACAGTATGCAACTTTAATCATTCTCCGAGAGCAGTGTGCAAGAAATCTTTTCAGAAGTATAATTAGTTCTCTGGTCCTTGTTTGTAATTTTTATATTTACACATACCAAATAGTGCACACCATTAATATCATTAAAGGGTATTATCTCGAATATTCACAAAACTTTCCTATATACACAATTGTAAATTTCAGAGTTTGGCGACACGACAGTGACCGAATCAAAGGATCTTACTCTAGAAAGACCAACATGCAACTGACCGTGGCTAAAAATTGTTTTGGTTAGATCTAAACAAATTTTATCAAAAGTTTGTCCCTGGTCTTTATTTATGGTCATTGAATAGGCTAATCTAATAGGAAATTGTTTACGCTTGAATTGAAAGGGCATATTACTATCAGATGGAATGAGAGGTATTCGAGATATGAGGTAGGATTCATTGTTATTATCTGCACTATTTTTTTGCCACTATGACATTTTTCTGAAATTGAATTACTATTAGTCTCGTACCATTGCACAGACCATTAGATGGTGCTAAGTTTCTTAGTAACGTAATGATAACTCCTGGTTTTAATTTTAATTTGTGAAGTGGCATTCCAGTTGGAGTTCAACTATTTAAAAATTCTTCGGCGTATGCGAGTTGGTTTTGCGGGTCATTACTTACTATATTATCCATACTCTCATAAATCACTTTATTTCCTGGCATACACTCCAGGATACGATTATTAATTTGCATTGATAAATCCTTTGTTACGGTGAGAATAGCTCGACCTTTAAGCTCTTCTGATGTCACTGTTTTAAAATCTCTGTCACTAAAGAGTTGTTGAACGGGATCTTGAATTTCTGGATATCAAAATGGGGGTAACTGAATTTTCTCTCCACTTTCCCCTTCACCAACATGTAAAAGCCAACTCACAAATTTTTTTCAGAATCAAAAGCACGCATGTTTTCTGTTAATTTCATAACGAAAAAATCTGAAAATATACAATTGTCCATAGCCAGGTTTAAATCTTTCATTAGAATACAGTGGAGCAATCCTGTGGTAATCTGACCATGGATTCAGAAGCAATATGGGCTAATGCCAGGAGGTGCTTTTACTCCAGCCCCATAGACGCATTCGCTAGTGCAGCATTGTACTCCCTTATATGTTGTTGATACTTCTGGCCTCTAGTGGATTGTTAGTGAGCAGTTCCTTTAAAATATCTGGAGTTTATGCAAAATTCTGTAAACGAACTTTACCATCGTGACAATTCACAAAAAAAACTTCCCTATATATACAATTGTAAATTTCAGAGTTTGGCGACACGACAGCATTTGATATACTTGTTGCTGGAATTCAATTCATTTCGTCAATAAAGTGTTTGACAAAAATTGCATATTTCCGCATCATACCGCAATCATGATCAGAAATGTTCATTTTGACTTGGGAATTCTCAATATTAGCCATTTGATGCTCACTGCGTGCTCTGGCTCGCCTAAGTCTGTCAGTGGTATTTCTGGCCGATCTTCGCTGAAATCTTTCATCCAGGAATTCCCTTGCACGCTGCTCTCTTCTACGCAAATCGTATTCAACAGTTCTCAAAAAACTCATTTTAAATCAATAAATTTAAAAAAGTAACGAATTTTCGGTTAGCGGAATGCTCGGCGTCAGGATTGAGATTGGTAAACAAATTGATCGTTGCCAGCGTAGAGAAAGAAATAAAGGTAATTTTTGCGCCACGCATAAGCGTGTTATATAATATAGATAACTTAAATGAAGTCGTGGAAGGAGCAGAGATTAACAAAACGACTGTCAGTTTAATAAAATGATTCTGTAACCCAAAAATAATAGAAGCTACAACTTCCAAACAAAGGTTTTTTAGTCTCCCGATGGTTTAGTTTGGTTTATTCATACTAACGTAGTGCAAAAAAAAAATATATTATTGGTTCTTATCACGCGACAGAAGATGGTAAAGGCATCAAATGATAGCAGAAAAGCTAGCAATTATTGTATGAACTAAATAAAAATTATTGCAAGGGAATTACTGTATAAATATGTAGTAAAATTAAGATAAAATATGTTATAAAGCATGCGATAACTGTTTTTATAGTATTCTGATTTTCAAGACATCCATTAGATAGTGAAATCATAACTGGAACAATATTCAAAAATAAATCTTACATTTACATATACTAGGATTCGCGCCAAACCTAATTAGAGAATATCTTTTTTAAATTAGTTTTCAACGTAGGCGTTGCCGCTTATCAAATTTTGGGATTGGAGATTTTAAAGTTTATTGCTAAATTAATACAATCTTTATAAAACTTAAAAAATGATTTAAAATGTTTTTTAAAATTTCTTTTTCCGCCCTGAAATCCAAAATAAATGTATTGAAGATTGCTTAAATCGCTAGATGAATATTCTGAGTTCTATTTCAAAGAGAATTAGGGAGGCTAAAAGATCTGAATATATAAGAATACCCAGAATACTGAATGTGTGTAATACCGACACATCAAGATTGAGAAAGGGCACTTGAAGTCGACCACATGTAAAATATTCTCAGAAAGGGTAGAGTACAGCACATGCAATAGCAGGAAGGAGAAAGTCTTGAAACAATTTTTAAAAAAACAGTTGTTTTTTATTTTCTATGTTTTTTATTTGTTATTTTGCTCTGATTTCAAAGCAAAGCCTTAGTTTGTGAGAGTAATCTCCTCTCTTTTAGCGTTTTCCGTCTTCAAATCAAATGTTTAGAGCGGATGGCCTCATGGGTGTTTAATAAAATCGATTGGTTTACAGCTGAAATGGAAAAGGCAGTAAGGACACATTGTCATTTTTGCTGCTGTGAAAGACATATTGGGAAAAATCAAAATGTGAGATTGAAATATCCCTGTTGTTAATTAATTCGAAAAAAATATCTGGCTTCAAAATCCATCAAACTATCAAATATTTGATTATTATTATTTCTTTTTTGGTAAACTATCCATCTCGATTTTTTGTAATTTATTATTTCGCCACATTTGGGAGAAAATCAAGTTTGAATGCTCTTATTTCCATAAAATCAATTTTTGAAAGCTTCCGAGACCAATTTTATCTGATGAGACAAAAGTAGAGTTCTACGATACAAATGGAGAGCAAATAACCAAATATTTCAACAACAAATCGTGCAGTTCACAGTTTTACCTATTATAAAACGTTATTTTTAATATTATTCTTTTGAGCCATATTTTTATTTATTCATTTATTGAATGCCACTTAATATGAAATGAAAATGTCTTATTAACAAGTTATAGCTTATCAAATTTTTTTTGATAGACAGAATTTGACAGTGAATGATACTAGCACAATTTTTTTATTCGAATTCTTTTAGTATGTTTACATTAAAAAAATTAACAGTCAATTTATTTCTTAAATTTTTACGTCAGCAAAACTTTGAGAGGGACTTCTAAAGCAGTCTCATTCCTGCCGACTACACCCGTGGTATCGTGCTTAGTTCATGAATATGATACAAAATTATTTTGAGGCTTATATAAATCAAAGGGTCGTGTGCAACGCCGGGCATGAAATGCTAGTTATGCATAAAATAATATAGCGAATCCACTATAATTAAAAATAATATTTATTTCTGGCATTTATGTAATGCATTTATGCTGTAATTTGATATTGATACAACCTGAGATTTTAATAACAAATTTTACTTGAAATCAGTTATTGTAATTTGATATTGATACAAACTGAGATTTTAATAACAAATTTTACTTGAAACCAGTTACTGTAATTTGATGTTGGGCACATTATTTCTTTTTTAGACATTTTCAATTATAGCACACTTGTATTTGGCGCAATATGTCCCATGAGGATTCAGCGCCAATAAACTCCAACCGATCAACCTTATTTCTGGCTAATATAAAAATATGTCTCTATGCTTTTCAAACATTCAAAGTGAAATAAAATTTGTATTTAAATTCTTCAATGAAACTTTTAAAATTATTGTAGCTATTAAAGAAATGATTTTAACAGAGATTTAAAAGCATGTCAGAAAATAACGTGATAAACAATAGAGGTTTTAGAGTAAAGGAAAATATAAATGCAAGTTACCAAACGCGTTAAATTAACTCAAATATTTTGGATGTAATATTGTGATACTAACTAGAGAACATAATTAAAAGATTATTTTACAAAGATAACTATGAGTGCATGGACGTTAAGTATATTTCATTGAAACATGCAAATATGAAAAATGCCGTTAATATAATTCTCCAATGAGTTAAGATACTTATATATCATAAATTAATGCCAAAATTTAATAATGTTGTAAATAGTATCTAACGCAAATTCCAAAAACAAAAAGAGAGCGTGCTAATATAACTGAATGCAATACGAATACAAAATATTTTGTGAAATAAGCAGTTAATGCAATATTATATAATCAGACTTCTAATGAACGGAAAACTGATGAAACTATTATCATAATTGTATGTACAAGACAATGAAGTTGTGCACTTTGACTCTGAATAAGCAAATATAAGTAATATAAAAAATATGGTACGTGAAAACACTATTACTGCAATGATTACTTTAGATTATACACAAAGAATTATTGCATGGCAGTTATTTTGAGTTACATTATCCATTAGTACATTTTCTTGAAATATATAAGGAAAATAGATTTCCGTTATGAGCAAGACTATTCCTACTCAATGTATTGAATTAATTATTCCATGAATAATTTTAAAAATTATCTGCATGCAAAAAATTATGCATTTTATTATTATGTGTATTAGTTTTCGAAGCATTTTCGAAGCTTCAAAGAAAAACTGTCTGCTTTCCACACCTATTCCAACACATTTCCTTTCCCCTTAAAGCGAAGTCCTCAGTAGTATAAATCACTGTCAAATCTCTCCTTTGAGATCGCAGAACCCTCTAGCAGCAGACGAGGGGATGTTCATTATTAAAAATTGTTGCCGTTAAAATCATGCCGTTTAATTAAATCATTGATTTCCGTTTAATTTAATTAAATCATGCCGTTTGCTACTACAACTGAATTTTCGACGGTGGCGTTTCTAAAACGATTCAAAATTTCCATAGAACCTCTGGGTGGGTTAAAACAATAAAACACTGAATTTTGTTTAGAAATTTAATAGAATTACAAGTAATTAAAATTATAAATTCAGGTAACACTTATTTTGTGCATAATGAATAGAGGATATCAAGTTTGAAAGACAGCTGATGAAAACATTATAGTAGCAATCAAGCAGTCAGATACGTATTATATTGTTTTTGAAGGAAATTAGACACAGAATAATAATGAAATGAAAATAAAACCGACACACCTTGAAGTATTATACGGCGGAAGATATTCAGAAACATTAGACACGTGAAATAGAGCTCAGTTTGCGAAGGAAACATAAAAATGAAAATTTTTATAACAAAAATTTAAAAAGAATTGTCAACAATCTGTGGTAGAAACACATTTTTAATCTGTTCGTATCTGCTCTTATGAAAACCAACTTCCGTATTCTCCACACACACACCCTGCAACTTTTTCGTATATTTCACAGAGAATCTTTCGTTTGTTTGATTTGGCAAAAATTTCGCTTTAATCTAATTTAAGTGTCACGATCACATGGTATTGTGTTTCCACTGTTATTGCTTTTTTTCGAACGAGCCAAGAATTATATTCTGTGTTTAATTTTGTGATTTGCGCGTTTGCATCTTAGTTTGTAAATATTTGATAATGCTTATGATCTATCTAAAGATTTTTAAGTTTGCCTTGGAGGAGAGAGGGGGCAGATTATCACGTATATATTATAGCTACTTCCTCTACTTCTTTCCCGTCATTCTTTTTAACTACCTCGTGTGGCAATATTTAATATCTTTATATATAAAACAATAACTTTTGCGACACGGAAAAGAGAATAATTTCTCTTTCGCTGATGGCAACGATATGATTGTTTAGGAGAAAAATAACCTATAGCCATATTAGGCAAACCTTCGTAAGTATAACCTGCTACTATATTCGATTTGATGTAAAACAACATTTTCTCGAAAAAATTAGTTATAATGAAACTTTGGATGTTATTCTAAAGGGATCTGTTAGAAATGAAGCAGATGTTCTTAGGCGATCCACAGAACGTTCAGATCAACGTCAAAATAGCTTATGTCAGAAAAAGGGAAATTGTGTTAACTTCAGAAATTGAGGTGAATACCATAGAGCTTATTATTGTTAACATTGGATATTGGATACTTTTGCGTTATGCACATACGACTTGGAAAACTTTTTTTTGTCTTGGCGAAATTTCGCCACCCTAAATCTCTAACTTGGCTCAACATCTTTCTTGACAATACTTGACGTGATGCGCCCTACCCTAAGTTTTTAACACTTTATTTACGTAGTTAATTTTGACTGATTATATTGTTTTAGGTTAATCCTGTACTTATTAAAATTTTTTAGTGTCCTACATTTTATAGAGCGTTCGCCCTTGGGGGTCCCGGTCGGTGGCTCTGTTTTTGCTTTTCTTGTTTTGGGGGGTTTGCTGTTTCTGTTCTTGTAATTTTATTGTTTGACTGACGTGTACTTGGATGGAATTTATTGTTTTCTACACTGGTGAGAGACCACGGGGTCTGTTTTTGATGCTCTTTTGTGAATATATTGGATACTTTTCCGTTATGCACATACCACTTGGAACTTTTTTTCCTCTTGGTGAAATTTCGCCACCCTAAATCTCAGCTTGACTCAACATCTTTCTTGATGATACTTGACGTGAGCTGTATTTTTGGCTAGCTAAAGCGCCAGAAGCCAAAATGGTCCAATTTGGAAGAACATGCATTGTGTGCATATAAAGGAGTGCAGATGGTCTGCGCGGGATTTCTACTATATGATTTAATATTATATGAAAGAACTTTAGTGGCGAAAATTTTAATTATTTTAATTATTTAAATTATTAATTAATTAATTATTGATTTCAAGCCGAAGAGGATGTTATTGAATATTTGCAATCTAACATTAATAAATACATCCGCAAGTAAATTTGGCCATAATTGCTGACGCATCCATAGATACAAAATGATCACCCTACATAATAGCATGTCTGCAACAGTTTAAAATATCCCAAAAAGTTTAAATTTTAATAAAACATTAGATAATTCAGCAAGTTATAAATGTGTATTTTGCAGAATACACAGGAAATTTCACTTAATGATATAAGGTCATCATCCGCACATGTTTCGAAGCGAAATTAAAAATTGGTATGTTTGTTCAATATTCAAAAATCGTTCTTAAAATAATCCAAAGAAATATCTGACTGACATTTATAAAAATAGCGCTAAAGAACTTGATTCTAATTACCTCCGAGATATATAGTTTCAGTAGAACAAAATGAACGTCTACCAGTACGTTTCTAGAATATACTAGATTGAATACATACACAAAAATTAAACCAACTCCATACTGTATCAATAATAGGTCTCTAAATATATCATGGATGAAGTTTTGTTGTATTAGAATTTCAAATCGAATCTTTTCAAGACCTACCCGTAATACTTTTGTTGCGCTGTACAAAACTGATTGGAACTAGGAAACAAAATTTTTCTCTATTTCAGTGGAAACCACGATTTGAAGGAAATCTTGTGAAAAAGATACAGCATACCGATTCTATAAGAAAACTACTTTTGTATTTTATGAATATATTTTATTAGCGTTATAAAAAGCTTTCCCAAAATTTGTGATCACGCTCTAAAATTAATATTTTTAGGAATAGAATAGATATAATGACGATTATTTAAAACAAGTAAATATTTTTTTTATCTATTTTTAGGCCATCGAGCATTTTTATGTCGAAAGTAATTTCACCTTGGCATTGGATATACGTTATAATTCGGAACACAAAAATTTGCAAAGAATTCCATTATCATTGTGATTTACTCTGCAACGAGTTACTAGAAATATAAGATTATGCTTCACCCTTATTCCTCTCTTTAAAAAAGACCTAATGCTATAAAATGTAATATCCGTAGATTAAAATGCCTTGTATCATGATCTTTCTTTTCGATTTATGAAAACGTTCGTCTCTACATTAAAACAAATTGTTTTGACCTTAATTATGAATAGGTTTACTAAATTTCTAGTATGTATTTCTGGCATTATATTTCTGATTTTCAGTAAACCCGTTCAGAAAGGTTAGTGCCAAGATGTTACGCATCAAATTTCTTCTGCATTATTAAACTTATTCATATTTAAATATGTCACAATTTTCTAAAACTTTTAATGACCTTCATAGTATGACATAAAAATACGATTAAATATTTTGCTTATTTCCTTCCTGCAAATAACTCAATAACGCCACAAATTTCTCATCCGCACAGGGCAAACATCGCTCTCTAACTCACCCAACTGGTGCTTTCGGCCATGTTTTCCTTAGCGATTTTGCTCTGCTTTTGTGTTACTTTTATCGCACAATGGATTGTACATTAAATTTTGAATCACTCTGTACAGGATATTCTGATGTATAGATATTGATTATGAAAATTCTTTCACATATTTTGACTGAGTTTAAAGACGTTCATCAATAAATAACAACTACTTCCTTTCATACATTCATTTAATACTTTCCTCCTTTCCCCTGAACAATCAAATTCAGGAACAGAAAGAATTTTCCGTGCTCTCCCCTGTTCTTGTAATTGCTTCAAATTGAATTTTAATGGTAAGAAATGAAAAAAGTTTAAAATTTGAAGCTGATGCCTTTCTAAGCCATTACGGCAAATGGCTAAAAATACATCAAAGGAACAATGAAATTTCCACATCATATTTCGAGTAAAGCAATTCCCTAAGATTTCATGATTTTATAAAGATAAAGAGGCATAGATTTCATAGATTTCTTGCTTTTCAATTCATCTCGCGGTTTAAAATAAAATTTTAAGGGGACGGTGGACCTTGAAATTGGTGAAAAGTGACCAAAATATAGATTTTTCTTGTTATATTGAGATGTTGCTTACTTTAATGAACCATATGCACTAACCGCATGTCTCTAAATTACTTTATTAAAATGTTATACGCATTTAAAAATATTTAAAGGGACCCAAATATTGAAACAACCATGTCAACAAAGAGGAAACACGATTTTTGTTTAACGAGTTGACGTGTTGTTATTTGCTTTCATCATTTGTGTTCTCTGCCTCCTGGTATCCTCTGAAGTCATTTTTTTGCTGCAAAACGCCGGTAAGTAATAATACTTTATGCATTGTGTATACTTTACAAAATGGATACTATTAGTCGATGATATAGTAAATTGGAAGATAGGCCATCAAAACGAAACCGTTTGTGTTCTTCCAACTTAGGCAAGATATGCAAAAATGATAAAGTAGAGAATTCCGATATTTTAATGTGTGCTGAAATATGTGTAAGGAATGAAGGTAGGGAAAAGAAAAAAAAACTTTAAATGTAAGTGCCACAAAATTGGAAGTATTTCCTCCTACCTCTGCTTCAACAAGCAATGCAATTGAAAAAAATTCCTATGTCATTATGAACAACAATATGTGGACTTTCCTTTTCTCTAACACAAAATGTGATGAATGCAATATGTGTTTTTTTAATGTTACATCTAATGGCACTTATGGCGTTTTATCAAAATTAAAACTAAAATGCAAAAACTGTGAGAAAATATTTAATTTCATATTTTCCAGCCTTCGTGATAATATCGATAAATGCTTTGAAGCAAATTAAAAGATTGTTAAAACTTTTTTTAAAAAAATTGGGAAATGCCACGCAGCAATGGAAGTGTTTACAATGGCTATCGGCATTCATGCAGTAGATAGAAAACATTTTCAAAATGTTTACACAAATTGTATGAGAAAAAGCAGACTTACAAAGATGACATTCTTCAAATGTCTCGCAAAATTATTCGCCAAAAGCATAATGAGTTAGCATCACCATCTGACAAAAATGGTGATATTATTGATATCACAGTCTCGTATGATGGCACATGGCAGAAATCTGGACATACGTCACTTTATGGTATTGCTATGGTTGTTGATATTTTTTCTGGTCTCGTCATTGATTACGAGATACTTTCGAAATATTGTCCTGAATGCACTACTTCAAAAAGGAATCTTGAAGAACACAGTACTGATTTCTCCATATGGTAGAAAAGCCCACAAGCCAGAATGCAGCGTAAACTATGTGGGATCATCAAATGCGATGGAAGTTAATGCTGCAGAACTTTTATGCACGGGATCGGTTAAAAACTGTGGTATGCGGTACATGAATGTTCTGTCAGATGGTGATTCTAACACAAACTAACATCTATTAGAATTAGATGTATATGGTGACAATATGAACTTTTCTAAATAAGAATGTCTAAATCATGTGGCAAAGAGACTTGGGACAGGATTTCGCAATAAAGTCAAAGAGTGGCGACGTAAAGGTGTCACAATTGTTGGTCGCTAAGAGAGAAGCTTGGAAGAAAGCACTATATTAAAACTTACAAACTTTTATATTAAAGCTATAAAAGACAAAGACCCTGATGTACACAAAATGAACACTGCAATATTTGCTTCATTGTTCCACACTTCATCGACAGCCAAAGCACCTAAGCATAATAAATGCCCAACAGGCTTGACATCATGGCGCTTTTATTTTTTTTTAATAGGGCATTGGCTTACAATGAAAAGCAAAAGTCTCATTCGTCAATGAAGACAAGGTTGTCAGAACAAGTTCTGGAAAAAATAATGTCTGTGGGTCAAAGGCTTGCAAACAACGAGCTGTTGGCAAGATGCGTCTCGGGAAAAACCCAGAATGTAAATGAGAGCATTCATAGATTCATTTGAAACAATTGCCCAAAAGAAGTTTTCGTCTCTAAAAAGCGGCTCGAATTTGCAGTAATTTCTGCCATAGGTGAGTTCAATTTTGGCTGCTTGTATAACTTTATCGCAGAACAGAAATAAATGAACTCAGAATCTGTTCGCATTGCTCAAAGATGTGATAAATGCCGCATTGCCTGAAGTGAAAGTAGGATTACTGAGAAGTGGAAAAGAAAAAGTATTTCGAAGAAACTATCTAAATCTAATAATGATACAACAATCATTGAAAAAGAAGATGAAACATATGGGTCGGGCAAATTTTAATTTATTTTAGTTGTGAATAAATAGTTATTTATATTAATTTAGAAAACACATGTGACTGAAAATTTTAACGCATCAAATGCTTTGTCTGTCGATGAACTGTGGAACAATGAATCCATAGAAATCATTAAATATTTTTTCCTCTTAAAAATTTACTTTTAAGTGAATGCATAGCATAAATTTGACTTGTTGACTAAAATTATTAGTATGGTATAAAGAGAGCAAGTATCAAATTAAAATGTCTTTTCTCAAAACTATATCTTTTCAGAGTTACGTGTCTTCCTCTGAGGCTTATAGTAAATCTTTTAAAATTTCTAGTACGGTATCCTGACAGATACTAAAATAAATATTTGTATCCATTTTATGTGTCGACTTCATTTAGATAGTTAAAAGTCACTTTATTTTGAAAAATGTGAAATTTTGGATGAAAATTGTAAATAAACAAAAAAAACGAAAAGTACCCCTATAAATTAACTTTTTAAATGAAATAACAAAATAATTCATAATAATTTCAAAATAATTTAATACTTATGAGTAATAATAATGTAAAATGAAGTGAAAAATAAAAAAAAACGGCACGCATGAATATTTTAAAAAATAAAAAAAATATTTTTTTTTTTAGAAATTAAAAAAATTTAATAAGTAAATTTTTTTAAAAAAATATATTCCATTCAGATATCTGCCCAAAATTTCAAAACTCTAAGTCGTCAATAATTCAGGATTAAAATATATTTCAAAGAGTTAAGTCTATCTCCTGTTCGTTTTTTTCTTAAATAAACTTATTTCCATCAGCATGTCATATTTTTTACACTCCCTTAATTTTAATAATGAATTTCACATGCTGCTATTAACCCTGATGAGCTAAAGAATGGAATATGATATTCATACAGGGTGTTCCTCAATTTAATATTAAATAACTCGGCTGAGTAATTGAAAATTTCATTCTCTGTGCTACGAATACTAAACATTTTGAATCGAATTCTTTGTGACTGCAACGATTGCTTGCAAAGAGCACTTTATAGCCCTTTATATCAGATGTACTGCGACTACAGCGCACCCTTCTGCCATCATTTTTAACTATTCTTGAAACTTGTGTTTCAGATTTTCACGGTTTTCAAATTAAACATACCATTGGTTTCATTCTTCTATCGATCTCCGTTGCCAAGGTATTTATTTTTAAAATAAAGTATTCCTCCATGGGACATCCTGCATATGTTTTTTCATTTATCTCATTTTCTGGAATGAACGGATAAATGAAGTTTTTATTTTTTATATGCATAAAAGTTTCGAGCAGTACTTAAAACTTTATAATTTCAAGCAGTTTAGTTTAGTTATATTTATTTCCCATTTTCAAGCAACGCAATTAAAGAAAACATTTGCAATTAAATTGGTATATTAGGAAAGATTTGCACAGAAAGTATGTAAATTCGTCATCCGAGGCTGTTTGAAATACTGCAAATTTTTATACAAAAAATTTAATAATTTTTGCTTGAATAGATTTTTCCTAACAAACATTTGCATTAATACTCATTCTCCAGAAATAGTGTGCACGTAAAAGGTAATGATAAATAAACATTTTGATGTACTTGGACGTATTTATAAATGTTTTACCACTATTTTAATGCAAAATCTTTCTATATAAAAATATAATTTTTGGAAAATACGTAAAAAGGAGTATATCGCATTTATTTTCTTTAATTTATAGCTTTGACTTTTATGTCCGGGCTGGTAAGCAACAATTAAAGTTACACTTGTTATCACTTGAGCGGACCAGGGGAAAATACTTATAGAGTACCACTTTTTTCCAATTTTAAGGTTTTAGCGCCATTTGTTAGCTCTATTGATGTAGTTAAGAGATGTGTTATCAATCTGTTCAGTCATTCGTCGGAGCCCTGGTCTCGACGGTGAGGGTTCATCGAAGTTCTATTGTATAGTGAATAGGATCGATAATGAATTTTGGAGCTCTTCCTGCTTTACAGTAGAATACAAAATGTAATACAAATATACGAGACATCAAGACAACTCATTAAATTACAATCCTCTTGCTTGCTGCGAGTTTCATTTATCGTGTTACGGTTAAAAGGAGTGACAAACAGACAGACAGCCTACGCTTTCACGAATTCGGTCCAAAATCTGGTATAGCTCTATAGTTTTGGTGTAAAGATCACCCTCTACAATTCTCCCCACTAGCTTATTGCCTTTTAAATTATCGCCATTACATACACACAGAGCGACAGAGTTTGACAAATATGGCCCAAAATTCTATAATAGTAAAGCCGTGACACGGCCTCTAACGCTCCAGGAATTTGGGCGTGGTTACGACTCGCCGGTCCGGACGCCACACCCGCAGCGCTCGTGGGAAACAGCGCTTTCTTAGAATTCGGAGAGGGGAGAGAGTGCCGAGGTGAATTTCCCTTATCTTTGAAAGAGAAAGAATTTTGAGGTCTGAGTAGTTTTGATTTGAGTGTTGGTAAACAATATTGCTAGAGAAGTTCCCACAGCAAGAGGAAACGAAGGATAGCAAGAGAGAGATTTGCACGATGGAAGGCGAGACAAAGCCAAGAAAAATTAAACAAAATTCAAACCGAAAACATTTAATTAATTATAATTCATTTGTTTTTGTACTTCCTGGCGATCTTTGCTTTCGTTTTCGTTAAAAAGGTTCCTTATTTTTCACTGATATTTTAGTCAGAAAAGCTTCGCCACATGTATACACACTCACTGCAATAATTATTTAGCCAAGGAAGTTATAACTTTTCTCTCTGGGTAGTTATTTATGTATTAAAACCTCAGAATTTTTGAGTTACGAAAGATTATTTCACCCATTTCACAAACTTTCAGCTTAAAAAGCACAGTTTAACGTGGCAAATGGCTTTAAACATGTTAAGATTCACTATTCACTAAAAACCATAATAAATATTTACTTTTATCTTTTTAAAATTAACAAAATAGCCTTTTTTGGAATTTTTTAAAAATTTCTAAAATTCTTGCTTTTTACACCAAAATTTTAAACATGCTATTTTTCACTGATATTTTGATCAGTAAAGCTTCGCCACATGTATAAAAGAACAGACTCCCGCTAATGTCCCACAACTATATTCCTGTAGCTCGGCAACTTCGCTCTGTACACAAAAACGCTTCTTTCTATTTTGTTCATTCCGACTGGTTCATATATAGTTCCATTGGTTCCTCAATAGTTTCATTAGACCTATCTTGACGTTTTCGATTTATAATCGAAACCGCCCATCGAATGTAAACAATCTAAACTCTCGAGCTGTTGCCAAACGGCGATTAAGGTATCCGACTACGTTCGGAGGCCTTTTTTTTAAATAATGATATTTGAAGCAATATTTTTGTATTTTTATATGACATTTATGTTAAAACTTAATAAATCATAGAAAAAAGTTAAATGAATTAAATATATTTTTAAAAATTTGAAAAAACTTAGATTTTTTTGCACTAAATTTGGCCTTTTTTCAAACATCCTCGTTCAAAAAGAAATGATCAGAATGATAAATCCTTTAGCATATATAATCCTTCCACTATTGGCTAGGTCCTGAAGCAAAAGTTTTGTAATGTATCTAAAAACATGTAAATTATAAGAGTTTTAGTGAGAAATCATGAAATTTTAAAGAATTTTGGCCTTTTTTCAGACCTTAAAAGGTACATAACTTTTTAATGGAGCATTATTTCACTTATATTTTGGTTCATTACCTAGACAATATAATAAATAATATGTATGCCAAATTTGAGACGGATATTTTAAGTTGAATTTTTGTTATCGTGTTTGAAAAATGAAAATTTTGCAAAAAATCACATTTCGAGAAAAATGAGTTTAAAGTTTCCGTTTTTAATTTACAATGAGAAGAAAAAAGAATTTTTCTTCAATACTCCCCAGTGTTATAGGCTAGTCCTTAGTTTTTGCCAGCTTAGCACATTTTTTAAAATTTTCTGATTGGAAATTTTTTTTAGTCGTTTTCTTGATCCTTGTGTGTCATTATCGTTTTCTATCATTCAGCCGCCATCGATAGATTTGAATATTGTTTTTCAGTCAAATAACTTTATAATGCCTATTAGTTGATCTAGAGATACTTTTAGTGATTGATATTGATCATAATTACAATTTATGTACTTTTCCTACGTTTATTATCAAAAATTACATCATTAACGGAGAATCAAGATACGGCAATGATTCAAAATTACCTAAATTTGCAACAATGTCATAGAAAACAAAGAAATTCACACTGAAAATCTTTCAAAATAATACCTGGTATATGTAAAATAGTATAAAACAAAAATAAACAATAAAATTTAAATATCTTAAGTAAAAACAATGAAAAATGCTTCTTTATCGTATTATTTACCACTCCATTTTCAACTGTCAAGTTCTACTAAAATGTCTCTAATTTCACTTCTGATCATCATAGATGTAAAATAAAAACTGTTTTGAAAACTAAAAACAATAGGCTTTCAGATAAGACATTTAAAAAAAATTATGATTTTCGGTCAAAAATGGGTTTTCGAACGTATGCGGATACCTTAAGAAATTCGACCCTTTTTTGTCGCCACGTAAGAGAATTATATATATATAGATTTTGCAAAACAAAAGTTAGAGACAATTGATTCATCATTTCTGTTTTTCATGCATTTTTCATTTCTTCAACACTCTAGCAATCTGCATCTAGAGTGTCGAAGAATCTTCAACAACTTTCGTCAGTAAATTTGTGACAATCAGATCTGAGTTATTGTTGGGAAACTAAAAGCCTGTCTTAGACGGGCAAATATCTTCTAATTAGATATAAATTTGCAATAACAGAGGGAAAAAGCAATATGCTGCATTTCCTCCTTCTACTCACGTTACGTAATCGTGGGTATATGGAAATGGGAGGAATCATATGTAATTGCACATGGACAGAAGACAAACAGACTTCCCTCTGAGGTATTTCGTCCAAAGTTTGAAGAAAATCTACAACTTTTGTGTAAAATCTCGCATACCATTTTCATCCTTCCAGATCGTTATTTTTTATATACAGTTATTGTGTTTACAGTCCAACATAGAGTCCTAATTCCAGAAACCTTTTTCCTATTCATCAAGGTCTAAAACGTGCATTTTCGTCAGACTTTTGTGGATTTTTCATCAGAAATCGAAGAGTTTTAGTTTAAAATAATGGTATGTCGAAAATAATTTGCTAAATATGACAAATATGATCGGGAACTATATGAAATTCAGACTCTTTAATTTTTTCAGCAATGTATTTATTACCTCAAACAGTATAAAATAAATCCAACAGGAAGTATATGCCTACCTGTAACGGTTTAGAAATTAGCTATTGGGCCGCGTCGAGCTCGGGTACACTGTATATTTTTAAGAATGCATTATATCTTATAATAGGTAAAGTGAGATACCTTTTTTCATCATTATTTTTAATAAAATCATTTTTGATGCCACTAGATGATCGAAGAAAAGAAGAAGCGATATTGGAGAGGTGAGAAAGGAACACACATAAGAAAACACAAGGCACTGATGGAACTGTTATTGAATAGTAACAAACTTAGTGAGAAAGAAATCAACACATTTGCTCTAGCGGTATGCTGCATATCTCAAATGTTTTTTAAATTAAATTTATTTTTCATTTTGTATAATTACAGCATTCCATCCTTACAGATGAGAGAATCAGTATTTCATTTGATAGCTTTGAAGGTTTCACATTTTCTGTGATTGCAAGAATATATGGAATATATAGCTTGTAAAAACGACTTTAAAGCTCTGGAAATAGAAGTCTGGTTCAGTTATAATTTATGGGAATAGATTGCCTACCTTCTAAACTTTCAGGGTAAAGTGACTCATATTCGTGTTTCTCTCTGAAGAAAACTAGGGACATTCCCAGCAGCGAGTTCAACTTCAGTGAGAATTCGTTGCTAAATCACTCAAGAGTTTATCAATTTTTAAATAAGGATTTTCATGGCATAGACAGTGGATATAACCTATAACCATGTTCCTCCTATTCATGGACCTCATCAATGCCATGCCTTAAAACACTGGTAGGATCATTATAAGTTTTTTTCTTTATTAGAAATAAAACAAATATATATTACCAGTAATGAATTCACTTCACAATATAACAACCGATAAAAGTTGAAAACAAAATTTTGTAATTCAGCATTGGATTATTCAGTATCGAAAGAAAATTTCTATCTGAACTACCATTCATTATCTGCGAAAGTAATTTTTTTATGAATAAAATGCTATTAACAAAATGTTTTTAATAAAACCAATGCTTTTTTGGTATTTCTATTCATAAAATTAATTTGCTATAGAACTTATGTCTACCCATTTTTAAGATTCAAAATATACCTTTGAATTCCGAGAGAAATCTGAATGCATAAGGGCAAAAGTACTATTCTGAAATCAAAAACATACAATTGAAATGCATCAGAAGAGATGGGAAAACAGACTTTCGTTATATGAACATTATGCTCATACGTTTTCAATCATTCCTGTTTTCTAAACTGTATCGCATAGAGACCCATTAGGTGGAAAAAGATTTTGAGACCGAAAAAGGATATAAAATACATAATATCGGAAAACAGTTATTCAGGGAGTTTAAGTAATATATTTTAAAGCACGGTGATTTTGATTCCAAAAATTGAAAAATTTAAAACAAAATGGCGCTGTAACGGTTTCCCGCTAGGGGTCGCGAGCCATAATTTAAGAAGCATCGCTTTGGCAAAATATACGTGCTATTCTGTAATGTAGCTCAGTTTGATAAGGATTAAAATATAATGTAGAAAGTAACTGTAAGAAGTTACCGCAAAGTTGCAGGTTGCCAACATGCAACATACAACATAGGGGAGGGAATCAACAATAAAGTTGTAAAGCATCATCGATTTATTATGGAAAGACAACGGTGGACATTAATGCTTAGAACAGAAGAATTAAAACACACATTTTTTTTGCTCGGGATTTCCAAAACTCTGACGTTAGAAAACTTGGATAAAAGGAGAAATGCAATCTTTAGGAATAAATTACACTAATGGACTTTTTCTTGTGGGGATATCTAAAACAGAAGGTGTATGCGACCTTTCCTCCGGCATTTCAGGAGATTGGACGACATCGTATTGATGCTTGTGCCAACGTGACACCCAAAATGCTTAAAAATGCAGCGTCTAACAAAGGTTCAGATGTGTATTGTAGCACAGAGTTGCGCGAACCGTGGGTCGCGGGAAAATTTTTGTAGGTTGCCAAATTAAAAAAAAAAAAATAAATAAGAAAAATATAAGGAAATTTTTTTCAACTAATTTCAGGTATCAGTAAAAAATGAAATGAGATAAATTTTATATATAAATGTAGAAATATATTTTTTCCCGAAAAAAATTTTCAGTATTAGTATAAAATTCTTCTACTTCGGTAAGAGGCTGGCGAAGAAACAAAGCGACGAAAGATAATTACCATTTTGATATGTCCTCTACCTTCTCTCTGGTGGAATTCATATGTCTAGACATATGCAACTTGGATTGGTGGAATTCATCTGATATTTACTAATGACCATATTTGCTAGAGCGTTTTCAATCTAGGTGTGGGGAAAAAGCATCCGTTGTGTGTTGATTGCAGGGGTGAAGTACCAAATATTAGTATTAAACCTGCTAAATTAAAAAAAATTTGGAAACTAAACTTAAAGAATTAGCAAATAAATCTGAAACACTTTTTTTCAAAAAACGAGTTGAAAACTGAACTGTATTTCTGAGAATTAAAAACGCAACAATTCCTGAGACTTAGAAGTTCCATATTTGATAGGGGAAAACTTGAAACCACAATCAGTTGGATAATTACTGGTTCTTCTTTCAGCAATTACAATGACATCAATTATGCATGGAGAAAATATGGTAACGATTTAAAACGATTCATTCATCAAGACACACCGTTTCTCGCTGAATTTCCCCCATATCACGTAATATAGAATCAGTTCTGTTGACTCGATTAAAAAAACGCTGCTTTATTTGCTTAACAACTTGACGAAACAACATACATTACTAAACTGTCTCACTTAATTTTTTATGTGAAATAGGTTTATGAAGATCTTCTGAAAGGAAACACAACTGGAGAGAAAATATTTGAAATTATTAATATATATTTTGAAACAAGCGATCTTATATGGACTCACTTTTTCGCGATTTGCTCTCCTGGTGCTGCAGCATTAACAGATAGTAATAAAGGTCTAATTGGGTAAATAAAGAATATTAATCTCCGTGTATTATTCAACCATTAGATTTTACATAGAGAAGCTGTTGTTACAAATGAATAGACGAAGATATGCAGAGGATATAACAGGATGTTATTATTGTAGTTAATTACATGGAAAGCAACAGCCTAAGCAGTCGTCTCTTTTCAATACTCCATAATGAGATGGGTTCTGTGTATGAGATATTATTGTTACCGTGAAAGACCGATATTTGGAGAATGTCGACTTTCACCGGTGAATGTCAACATTCAAATAGTCATGTCACCGGTGAATGTCAACATTCACATTTAGTATGTGTCGACTTTCACCGGTGAAAGTCGACATTCTCCAATTTCGGTCTTTCACAGTAACATTATTACTAAATACCGAAATCAGAGGGCTCTCGCGCGTCAAAATACTGCGACGTATTTTCGATTCGAGAAACGAAATAAAAAATTTTCTTACTAGGAAAGTAGCATATATTGGAATGTTCATTCATTAATGAATACTTGCTCGGGAAACTCAGTTACATGTATCACATTTTCGAAAACTTAATTATTTGAATTTGAGTCTACAGAGGCAGAAGAAACATTTTAAAATCCAGTAGTAAACTTGAACTTTTTGAGAATAAGCTGTTACTTTGGTAAGGAGAATTGAATAAAATTAACACAGACATATTCCTCTGCTTTTCAGAATTTATCAAATAAAATAATATAGATTTTTCTCTTTGTTTAAAGACATCATTTCCATCACCTGTTAAAATTATAAGAAAAGTTTTAGAAAAATTTCCAGATAAATAATTAGATTTGATTCGTAATCCATTTTCGTTTATTATTTTAAAGAGTTTTAAATAAAAAAAGAATGGTTAATTGGCGTTTACAAGGCGCAAGCTACGAAACACTTCGCATTCAATTTAAGTCTTGTGGTGCCAAAAATTTGGTTATCAAATGAAAGGGAATATGCCGATTTGAAGAAACTACAGTTAAGATTTTGATTCAGTTTTCATCGACCTACTTATGTAAAGGCATTATATAAAATATTGACATCATATCAAAATATTATTCTCGATTGGATTCAGAGGATGACTTACGGTTTGAGATTTCCAATACAGATCCAAACATAAAAACAGTCATGAGCTCTTCGCAAGCGCATACCTCACAATGAATTCTTATGATATAAGTTTATTATATTATTTTTCATAAAAAAATGTTCATTCCCATTTGCCAAAGAAAACCCCATTTCCTCATAAAATCGTGCGTTTTATTTAGATCTCTAATAAAACAGAAGCATTACTGAAACTGCCAAAAAGAATTTCCATTTCACTACGTTGAAGTTTTAAAAAAACATTTAGTCTCTATACAGATGTCGCGACAAAATTTTAAGCAAATTGGGGGTCAGAAATGAAAATAATTTGCGCAACATTCTCCTAAGATATTTTATATAAAGCGGTGTAGATGAAACCGACGAAACCAAGCATTTTGATGTGCAAAGACCTTTTCATAGATCAGTTACCACTATTTTAGAACAAACTTTCTTATATAAAGTTTTTTAAATCTTGAGCATAAAACACAAAATCAGAATTAGAATTGTTATTATTTATGTAAAGCATCGATTATTATGTACAAGCTGGTAAAGAAAAATTAGCGGTACGTTGTTATTACTTCATCCGGATGAATTATCGAAAGATGAAGGTTACAATACACGGAGGTAAAAGATTGGAAAACCATTATTATCCTTTTCGATATGTTTTGCCCATAGAGCAGAAGCAACCCAAGTTTTCTTTAAGGGTTTGTTAAACCTTAGTAGATTGAGAACGTGGAAACTCAGCATACAAAAGTTCTGAATTCTCGAAACGAAATTGCAAAAATTACCGTTTTCGATTGTGATGCGTCTTTGTGTAATGCATAGATAAAAGCCTAACGAGAGATGCAGATACGAGTATAGAATAAGTTTAATGTGAGTTTCAAAACTTTTTTACTTTCTCGTATACGAAGTATACAATGAGAAAGTATTGTAATCGTCAAAAAATTCGAACTCGAGATTTTGACGAATCTCCACGTTTTAGACCTCCCTGAGTCCGAAAAACACAATTTTGGAATTATGTCTGTCTGTGAACACGATAACTCGAAAACTATTAGAGATACACGGATGAAATTTGGTACGTGAACTTGACACATAATTTGTAGGTTTCTATCAAATTTTGGACAAAATCCGTTTAAGGAAAGTCTGTCTATTTTCTGCCCGCGGTCATGTGAACACTATAACTCAAAACTCGAATAGCTAGATGGATAAAATTTGGTACACGGCTTTATCGTCATGAATGTAGGTCCGTATAAAATTTTGGGACAAATTCGTCAAAGGGTTGACTGTCTGTCGGTCTGTATAAGCGCATCTCCAACGCGTCCGCTATCTCCTCACGCATGCGTATTGGACGCAATCTTCTGTGCACGATATTTATTGACTCCTGCTTGGCGCTTTTTTTCATCCGATTCTCCGTGCACATGCGTACTTGGTAGCAATCTGTGCACGGGGAAGGATTGTCCTTGAGCGAAGAAAGAGTAGAAATCGGTATGCATTTAATCGGAACGCATCTCTTCGAATTTGATTTTTTACCTAAATATTTTCTGATAGTCATTGGATCCTGGGTTGCAATAGGTTCGAATATTTTTATCCACGCGGGGAGAGGGGAAACAGCACCTTTTTCGAGAAGTATACGAGAAAGTTTAGGGGAGACCACTCCCGCTGGTTTTAAAATTATGTTTCAAATGACATATTTTTAGCAACTCATTTGTAAAATATCTTCCGGCACTATTTTGTTTGGTAATCCCAATGATATTTGAAAGTTGTCTTCTTGGAATAGATTCTACTTTCTCCTAAGAATTTTCGTAATCTTGCATTTCTATATATTATTTAGGAAATGGTCTGAATTATATTCCAAGCAACTCTTAGTATTCTTTATTAAATATTATAGATTAGTATAATAGATTATTGGTATACTTTATTAAATATTATTTGTTGAGTTATATACTTGGAAATTCGATAATATGAAACTGACGTTGATCGAAATAAATATTTGATTAATTAAAGGATTCGAATTAAGAAAAACTGTGTCGTCACTAACTATCTAGGAGTCGCGACAAAATTTTATGAAAAATGGGGGTCAGAAATGAAAATAGTTTGCGCCCCACTATTCTAGAAGAAAGCCGTCGCTTTTGGAAAAAGATCCAACCTATCTACCCGGACCTTCATGTAACTCTAAAGCAGAGGATTAAAATTCGTTTAAACCACTTTTTTATTTTCGAATATGAATTCTTACGTATAAACGAATAACTTTTAAAATCGATTTTATTTGATTTTAGTTTTATTTATATTCCTGAGGTTATAATATTTTTTACAATGGAATTCCGGAAGTTTGTACTGTTTGATGTTATAAGAGGGCTACTTCTAAAAAAATTAAATTTGAATTTTTGCCAATAGTTACTAAATAAGGTTCATCTTTTAATGTAAAACCCATAAAAGATATCTTGAGCCGTAATTTGGATGCCTTAAATTGCCCATTAGTTCTTTTTCTCCCCTTAAATTTTTTAAAATGTCCCTTTTTAAAACTAAGCAATTCATATTAGATAATAATCATATTCATATATAATACTACGTAAGTCGTACAATCTTGGATTCTTACACGATGTTGCTTTTAAAAGTAGTTGCATAGCCAATTTTAGTCTGTTAGGAGAGATAAGGAAACGTTCTTATAATATTTTGGCATTTTTTAAATTTTTGAAAGTGATCATATGATATAATTATAGATTTTATATTCTACTTCAAGAAAAGTCAAATTTAACATGAATTGTTCTAAGGTGGACAAACGATGAGCAGTTACAGTTAATCTATTAGAAAAAGAATAGAGTCACTTAGTTTTTAAGAACACGATTAAGTCGATAATAGGAGAATTTCCGGCCATATATACAATACCGACAATATATCAATTCTATTCTTTTCATCAATTCGAATAACGTTAAAATATATTTATTTTTAATGAAACATTCCATATAACGCAAGAAGAATTTAAAAATTAGGGAGGGAAATTTATCAGTCTTACTGAATTTAAAATATCACTTTTATCATTAAAAGATTACTTTAGAAATCAGCAAATACATTTGGGATAAAATTTTTTAAAAACTCGATATTATTATAATGGAATTTCAAAATTTATCTCTGACTATGTCAGAAATTATGATGATACACCAGATACATAAATGGACATCAAAACTCATCTTGTTTACTTCAGACACTTGTAAATTCGCAAAGGTTTAAAACACTAGCCATGAATTTATTTGTTCCATAACCCGAAACGAAAGATCACAAAAAATTTATCTTTATCATTGAAACTGTTCGACGAAATAGGTAGAGTTTTTTTGTACTATCACATGCTACTGCCATGGAATGTGGGGTTCTTTTTCTTGAAGAAGTTATATTGATGCACGGCTTACCTCGCATACTAGTTTTGGATAAGATATCACAGTTTGTTAGTGCCGTGATAAAGAGCTGTGTTGGTTATTGAACGTCGAACAAAGCCTAATGCATGTGTGTCATCTGAAGGAAAATGCAGTTATGAAAAAAATTAAGCTCAAATCAAGATTCACCATTTTAGAAAGACATCAACATGACGAATGTAATACCGATTTCCTTGCTATACGCTTTAAAATGAGTACCATCAAGTGTGACACAACTTGTCCATTGCAATTAGACCGAAAAATGGCAAATAGGGGAAAAAATTTATATAGTTTTGAAATTTTGGTCAAATACTTCTTTGACATCAAGGATATCAGAACCGAAAAGTTTCCACCTCTCCGAGGGGAACTTCCGCCCCTGGGGGGGGGAAACTGAAGGGAAATGGAGTGTTAGGTCAGTTTTTTCTAGATTTCTTGAACTCTACACATCCAATATTCGAAATGGTATGGATGAAAGTTGCAGAGCATAAAATTCTGCGTCGAATGAGTACCAACACTATATATTTTGTTGCAGTGGTACTATTACAAACTCTTATAAAAGTTGCAATGATTTTTCAATTTTCCAAAAAAAAAACATTATTCTTACAAAAGACGACGCATACAATCAAATATTCTATCTAAATAAAGTTTGTATGTATAAGTATTCACTTTTGAAAGCACATGCATATGTCAGATCACCAATACCAGAGAGCTAGTGTGGTGTGGAAGTTAGGAGAGAGAGTACAACTTGTCCATTGCAATGAGACCGAAAAACGACAGATAGGAGAAAATTTTATAAAGTTTTGAAACTTTGGTCAAATACTCTTCTGACATCAAGGAAACGGAAACCGTAAAGTTTCCATCCCTGAGGAGGGAACATCCACCCCCCAACACCCCTCGAACTTGCAATACCATCAAAGCACAAAATGATCGTACCCAGCTTATAAAACAATAATGATGTTACCAATGATCTCCGTACAATCATCGGCAATGATAATTTTGCACCCTTGATCACTCCGTATCTCAAGAAATTCGTAAGAATATATTCCCTTGTAAAAGGACCTATTGAACAAAACTAAGATGAAAGGCAGAAGTATGCTGACCAGAGAATGAGAAGAGTTCCAGTCTTGAATGAAGGAGATAAAGTGTGGGTCACCCCGCTCCCAGTTAGTAAGGTTTCTGCCAAAAGCCTGCATAGTGCATGCCAAAACGAGATGGACCGTGCATCGTTATAAGTCAAAGATAACTTACAAAGTAGAAAGTAGGGAATTTATAATTTTATACGAAATCATGTTTACGCCCTATAATTGTAATCTGGACATTCATTTCGAGTCTGATATTACCTTTGGAAAACGTTCAAGAACAAAGAGACAATTGAACTGCAAATCTGGTTCCTCAACGTGAAGATTTTTTCGGAACCAGAAAGGGAGAATGTGAAAGGTATACCTATTCACCAGATGGCGCTGCCTTTCTCCCTCTACCTTTTTGACAAAAGTCCACATTGTTCTAATACACGCTAAGTTGTGTTGAGCGTCAGCAGGTTTTTGGAACCAGGAAACATGTTTGATTCTAAAATATATGTAAATAACTGTAAATAGATTCAATTAATATTAATTAATATTTCTGAACTGAATTACATTCCATGGAGTCAATTTATTTCGTCATGATAGATACTCATTAATAAGTAATTTGTTGTACTGTCAACCGGGAAACCCATGATAAAACTATCCGAAATGACAACAATGAAACTTTCATCAATGCTCTTTTATTAACTTTTTTTAATTTATACAATTCGGGTAAGATAGATGAACACGATATTTATTATAAAGAAACAGTTGGGTAGTTCAATGATTTCACTTGTGCAGATGATGAGAGAAAATGTATGATGGACTGTCAAAAGCAAATAACACAGAAGTGTTCATTAAAAGACACAGTAAGATAGTTTAGATGAACAGTCTTAGTAATTAATGAAACTAAGATGATTTCAATATGTATGTAGCTTTAATGAAATGACTTCTTCAACTGATAATCTGGATTGATTTCTGAAATTCTGTATAACTTCAGCAGCTTTCTGAAATTTTTTTTCAGTAATGCCAAAACACGTCCACACTGACATACCGAGCCAACATCCTATCAAACCTCCAACGTAACTGAAGACTTCCCAAGCCTAAAGGGATACAGAAGATATATATTAATATTACATATATAAAGAAAGCAATGATATTGTCGATTTCTAACTATTATTAAATGAAAAATGAGTCTATCTGAGAAGAAAATTCTTTAATTATGTGAACTTGAGAATATACTTCATAACATTATATACGTTATATATTATATATATCTAAATATGAAAAATCGTTTTTTAGTAGCATGTACGTTCGTTTTTTTGTTCTTTAGTACTCCCAGATTGTTTTCCGTATCGAAACCAAATTTAGCTTGGTGATATATTAGCACAAAAAGGAGCTAACGCCGTAAAATTTATTTTAAATTTCGAATTATGTTTTTAATTATTTAATTTTAAGTGTTTAGTTTGGTCGTTTTTGCCGATTTTCGCCAATTTTCGCTTAGTGAGCTGCCATGTTTTAGTTTCTGAACATCCAAAAATAATCGCTTTCTTGCATATTTTCCTTCTTTTTTTCTTATTATGTTCTATTTCTCAACGTAAATTTTTATTGACATTCTGTTCGCCCTTAAGACTATTTTAATTTTATATTTTTAATCTGATAAGCGTGGAAAATTCTGCACATATACAGTT
>BGPR01011495.1:0-17983 GCA_013235015.1 Araneus ventricosus
GTATTTATATAAATTTCTTTTTCTTGAGTTTAGTGGCTGCACTTTTAAAAGCCAATTATTATGATGATTGTTTACTGTATGCTGTTTTCACATAAATTATTTTCATATTATTATATTTACTGTGCAGGCATGTCTACTCCTCATTTGTATTCTTCCTTGCTTCAGGTATTAGATTCTAGTCGGGCGTGGCTCTGCTATTGGATATTGCATTCCATTGAGCTCTTGAATGAACCAATTCCAGAAGAAACAAAATCTCAGTAAATATTGCTTTTCCTTATTCATTGCCAGTTGCATTTTATTTATACAAAGTTTAATTTTTAAAATTCTGGAGTTATCTTTTTGGCTTTATATTATAGTCAAGTTTTTGAATGAATTGCAGGTTTGGCAACCCACATTTAAAGTTGCAAAACATATTAAAAAAATGCAATTTTGATATTTTTTACAGAATATGTTGATGTTAATTTGTCTATTAAATAAAATGCCATTGGGTTTTACTTTTTAATATTGAACTTTTTTTATGATCTCAAGTCAGAAATATAAAGCAATTTGCCCTTGAAAAACATTAAGAAGATTCATTTTTTAACGATTTCAAATTAAGATTTAATTTTATTGAAATTTAGATTTTTATTTTACATTCCTTTAAAATAATTGAAATGGATTTAAGAATAATTTTTTATTTCATTTTATGTTTTTTTTAAAAAAATCGTCTCTTGAGTTTCATCTGATAAAGAAATCCTTCTGTTTTTAAGAATTCTTTTTCCTTCTGTATGTAAAAGTTCTGAATAAATCAATTTGTTTCCTTTTTTGTTGTTGTACAAAATGCTGGAAAACTTCTGACATTTTTTTTTTTTTATTTCTTAAAAATTTCAAACTGCATTTTGCATACTTTTATTAAAATGGTTCTTCCCCCTCCTTTAAGTATTTATATATATATATATTTCAGTGTGCATTTTATATTTGAACATAAATCAATTCAGAAAAAGCAAGATATTAAATAGATTATTTTTATTTTATAGATTATTTTTAAGCAAGATATTAAATTTTCATGGTGATATTCTTTTAAAATCTGATGTGCTTTACATTTAAATTCCATTAACATATGGAGCCGTGGCGAATCTAGGATTCCGGTCTGGGGGGGGAGTGAGGTCATAAAAACTTCGTATCATCGTGATGAAGGTCAAACCTCAAGGCTAAAGTAAACCCAAACTCTTTAACTTTACAGACTTTATTCACCTGACAATAAGAATCATAAAAAATAATACAATACTTTTGATAATTTAATAAAAATTACAATGAAATAACTATCCAAAAAATGTCTTCGACTGCGTCAAAGCTACAAGTACAAGTGGAATGACTACAAAAGTAGGAAAATTTTCGAGCCTGTGAAGCCAGAAAGCAATGTTCAAACATTTTTATTATTTTTTTTAAAGAGAGAAATTAAGAAAAAACCGTTGTGATGATGTTAAATAAAATCCAGAATTTGCACTTGGCTCTGGGGGGAGCTGTAGCCCGATAGCCCCCCCCCTCCTGCATTTGCCACTGTTATGGAGTATTTTTAGTCATTTTGTCAGTAAATGAAAAAATGCTGAAATTGTAGTAAACAAAATAAATAAGAATTGCTTAATGTTTAATGTAACATAAAATGAATTTCAGCAAATGATTTGAAACTATTTTTACAGTACAGGCATGAAAGACTTCCGCTTTTAAGCGGAAATCCGCTTTTTTGAATGTCTTTCAGGCTGTTTCTGAGATTGATGCAAAACCGTCCAGAAATCGTGACCGAAAAATGTGGGGGTGGGTGGGGTGGAAGCTATGTCTGAATCCGAAACGAACGCCATTTTTTCTCCATCACAAAGTAAACAGAGATCCATTCTCTGGGGTTTACGCGCCGTATCTATCACCTCAAGTGATTGGTATGCAGCGTAATGGAGGAAGGCGGAACTTCTCCCGTATAGCCGAATGACGACCGCTCTACGAGTAGGCCACGCCTTGCTGTTGAAATCGCACGTCATTGAGCTACTATCGCCGATGTTGAATCACGGGTTGAATGCTAACGGTTGTTATGCAAAGAACTTCTACTACTACTATCATTTGTCTTGTGTTTGGCGGATCGCACGTGTGATGCTGTATTTTAGTGTTACGTTTGTCAGTTGTAAAGATCAGCGTTTGTGAGTGTGACCAAGAACCAAAATGGAGATTGACTTAAACGATGAACATAAAGTTCGTTCCCTAGATGCGAACGAAAAAAATAAATTTAAATTCGAGTGGTTGAATAAATCTATGAAAATTAAACTGCCGGCGAAAGGTAACGATACGAACGTGGAAGAGATAGCAGTAAAAGTAGGAGATTCGATCAAGAAGATCGAAATAAGTGGAACTGTAAATTGCCAGCTTTGCTCTGATACCATTTATAACCAAGCATTCTAAACTTGAGAGATTATTTCATATTTATGTCTTTAATTTAATGCTTTTTAAAGAAAGTGTTGCAATTATTAAGCAATCTTTAAGTTGCTGAACTCAAACATTATTCAAAATAAGTTAGTGTACATGCATGAAGATTGTATGTTGGAATTTTTAACAACAGATCATAAACCTAAAATTATTGACATACATGAGATGAAGAAATCATTTCCTATATTTTAAATACAGAATACAACAGCTGTTCTAGAATAATTAAATAAATTGCTTTTTCTATATGTATTTTAAGTAGTAACATCTTGTGCCTTTGCGTTTGCATATATATCGATTTTGGGGTGAATTTTGTATTCGCGTTTTTGTTCAGCTTTTTTGAACAGCTTGCACTTTCATGCCTGTAAAGTAGCAGTTTAAGTTAAAATCCTCCTATGAGTATTGTTAACCTTTGTAACTGAATTGTTTAATAATTAGATGCAAAGATATAATATGTGTAAAAGTAGGTTTTCTCTCCTAATGTAGAAGAAGTTAATATTAAATAAAAGAATAATAAAAATAAAATAAAGTGGTAAATTTCTAATATTGCTTGTTGGTTAAAGAAGCATTAAATTTAAGACATGAAATAGTGATAATCGATTAAATTTTATTTTAAATCGTAAAATTTGTATGCAATTGAAATACAATTTTCCTGCTTGTGCTAATCATTATATACTGCATGCTGTAGGTATTTGTTACTCTAAATAAATCCTTATGGAAGATAAATATAAAATAAAAAATATTTTTATATAATATACTATATATGTATGAAAATGCAGATTTGTCGACTTATATTTCCCCCCTTATTTTACAGAGTCATTGAATTTTTAAGATTGTGCCAAGATGAAAATGGGGGATTTGCAGGTATATTTTTATAAATTTTCTATTTGTGCAACTGTATCCTTTCGTTTTGATGCAACAGAAATATCTCGGTGTTCTGTTTCTGTAGGTGGCCCAGGTCAAGAACCTCACTTGGCACCAACTTATGCAGCTATTAATGCTTTATGTATCCTAAGGTGTAAAGAAGCTTATGATGTTATTGACAGGTGAATATTACTTTATGTATCAATTGTATACCATCAAAAATTTGCAACTCATACATACGTTACAAATATAGAATTAGAGTTAAACTAATGATAGTTATATAAAAATGGCCTCACAAATTTAGTAGTGTCAATTTCTGATTTAACTTTATTGGTCAGCTGCCACTATGCAACTGAATTAATTGAATGCTTTTACTCTTCACTTAGAATTTTTGTACTGGTAATCCTCATGATAAAGGGTATTTTTAACGTAGGACTACGTTCCTCCCATTTGGGTCGCAGGAAGGAATTTGATTCACATGCCAAAACGCCACAAAAAACGTTGTATGGGAGATCCTCTATATCTCAGTAACTACATATGTTAAAAACATAACTAATGTCTTATTTTAGAGATAAAGGGTAACAATAGAAGTTCCAAAAAGAAATTGAAAATCAGAATTGTGCTCAGCTACTACTGAGTTACAAAGTTGGGCAAAAATACTTATGAATTCGTGATGCGATCTTCTGTATCTCGGTAACTACATATGCTAAAAACATAACTAATGTCTTATTTTAGAGATAAAGGGTAGCAACAGAAGTTAGAAAAAAAATTGGAAAAGAGTCACATGAGTCAAGTAGTCCTACGCCTTTAACATCAGCGGCTGTTTGAAAAAGACAGCCTCCCGTCTTTTTTTTTTAAATCCACAAATAGTAAATGGTCAAATGTATAATAAATAAATATTTTTAAAAGAAAATTCCAAAAAGAGAGTGATTGTATTCATAAGTTGTTAGTTGTATTACTATTACAAAAGAGGTATTCAGTGATCGTATTTCAAAATGTGTTTTTTTTTCATTCATTTTTGCTTATTTTTTGATGCATTGGATAAACATTAAGCTCATTTGGTGCTTTGGGTATAGAAACTTTTTTTTTTTTGTAATTTGTCGGCCAGTAATAATTTTTTTAAATCTGGATATCAGACATCCATCTGTATCATCATAATTGTTGTGTTATCTTATCATCACTGCAACAGTATTACATATTTAAAATTAAAATATTTAAAAGCGATACGTTTTTTTAAAATTAAATTCTGTTTAGAAGATGATTTTCTTTCAATGAAAAAGTTGAGTAAATATAATGCAAATTGTCAAAAAATAGATTTTGTGAATGAAAATACCTTTATTGTAAACGCTACTGGCATTTAAAATATTTGAAATACTTTTCTAGTTTTAGACCTTTTGCCATAAATCTGTTTACTTTTTATCATAAATCCTTTGGAATTTCTGAAAAAATGATTAATACACTTTTTTTTTTGTTTACAAAGATATTATGTTTCATCCTTAAGTAACGAATTTTGAAATTTTACTTAATGTGTTTGCACGGTTCAAAATATGTCACATTAATGTAGATTTGCCTATTATGTGCTTTTTGTTTGTGTGTGTGTTCTAAAAGTTTCTTTGTCATCTTGTCAAAGTTTTAAATTAATATATATTGCAAAAGTCTGCTTTCCGATTATTTTTATATTCATTTTTGCTTATTTTTTAACATTATATATTATTTTATTGAAAAAATACCAAAGAAGTTTGAATGAATAAACTAACCAGCCTTAAACTTTTGCTGGACTTCTTTTTTCTCCCCTGATTAAAGATACCTTTTTCTCTTCAGAGCAAAGCTTTTGAAGTTCTTATTTAGACTGAAAAAGAAGGATGGTTCATTTCGAATGCATGAGGGTTCAGAGAGTGATATAAGGTTTGTATTTCATTTTCAACTATAAATGAAAACCATTTCTCTAGTCATTTTTTTTCTCTCTTTCATAATTACAATAATTGAAGTTACAAAATAGTTTTTTTTAGTGTAAATTTAGAGAGGAAAAAAAAAAGTTTAACATTATTAAATTACAAACTGGTAATGGTATGATCTTGGACCTTTTGCCTTAACATTTCATTGCTAACTGCTTTATAGAAATTCCAAACAAAGTTCTTAGGTTTCTGTTGTTCCACAGTGAAAAATACTATGCAGATATATAATACTTATTTATTTTTATATTGAAAAATGCTTGAAAACAAGGTGAATGAAAACATAATTAACAAATATGCTATTTTTAGTATTAACTGAGGTTTAGCTAGATGTTTCTTAGTGCATAACATAATGTTGTAAGTATGTAATGAAAAAATTTGCATTACACATCATATGAGTGTAAAGATGTTTTGCTTATAGATACTGTGGCTCTCCCGGCCAATAAATAAAATAATAGTACTGAAATTTCTAATTGAATATACTGTTATTTAATAACAGTTTTATTTAAATTCCATTAAATAACTTTATTTTCCTTTATAGGGGTGTTTATTGTGCTTTGTCAGTTGCTATGTTGACAAGTATTTGGTCTCAAGAATTAACAAAGAATACTGCACATTGGGTTTCAAGGTTTGTTTTGAATTTTTATTTATTTGTGAATTACTGATATTTAGTGTTTAGTGATTTTTTTAAAAATCATAATTATATATATGTCCAAACAAGGAAGGGAATATGAATTAAATTTTAAATGCAATGTATTTTGTGAGGGCAGTTATTTCGGAAATGTTTATTAGTTCATGTCGGTTATATATTTTTTGTAAGAGTTTCATTCGGTTATTTTTTATTTTTCATACATCAGCATAAAATTTAATGGTATGTAGTTAAAAAATTACTGTCCTGAAAGGTTATGCAATTATTTAATCCTTATGTTTGTTACATTATATCGGGCCATGTTGTGAAGTGACTTGAGGCAATATATCACTTAGTTTGAAATTTAAAGTTGTCAGCTAAAAAGTAAATTTATTAATGAGTTGGTATGCAAGTAATATCTGTGATAAATTACTTTTAAGCTAAGCCCAAGTGTTGAATAATCATCTTTGTTCTATTCATATCTGCTATTTTTACTCCTTTGTGTGAAAAAAAAAAAATCTGCTGTCATTTTGGGAAGTCTGTCACTGTGATATCGATTAACCCCTCAACTGGGGTGCCAAAATGTTGTTAATTATTGTATTTTTAAACTTATAAAGTAAAATCAAGTCAATCATAGATATTATAACTTGATACAAGAATCACAGGTAATATCTATAAAGAGTTCCGTAAACATCTCAAATAGTCCATTGACTCTTAGGTGAATCAAAACTACAATTCATTTCTAAAGCAGAAGATGTAATCTGTTATTTAGTAGAGAAAACAACATAGTTAAAGGGGTTAAATGCCATGTTAACTTCTTTTCATGATTTGAGTCTTAGTTGAAGAAGGATGTAATGGCTGCTATTGAAGTTCAAGCAATGTGTCACTTAGTTTAAATCTAGGTTAAATTGTTAATAATTTTGGAAAAATTATGCTAAATGCTGGAATGAAATATAATGATTCTTAGGATCATCGTGGAAGATATATTCCTGGCAAGAGTACAAAAATTTCCCAACATTAATGTAACTGCATAAATTGTGTGATTTGTGTAAATTTTAAATAATAAGAAAGATATCAAAGAGAGTGGTGGTTATTAACTTTTGAACAGTTGAAATTTAATTTTGAGATCAACCAAGGGCCTCATTGTCTCCCCCCCCCACACACACAATTTTAGAAAGTTATTTAAATTATTTTTGGTGATTAGCAAGTGTTCAGCAGATCATTCTAAACCTTTTTTTATGCTCATTATAAATTTAATAAAGAATGTAGAATAGATGTAAAATAAAATATTTGTTTCTTTTTGTATTAAAGTTCTTTTTTTTTACTTGCATGTGACGAGAAGGTATTTTAATCGTCGAAAAATTCAACCTTGAGATTTTGATGAATCTCCCAACTTCAGATCTCGCCCTAAAACCATTTCTGTAATTATATTTGTCTGCCTGTATGTGTATGTGGTGAATGCAATAACTCAAAAATTCAATGAGCTAGCTGGGTAAATCTGGTATGTGGTCTTAAAACCAAAATTTTAGATCTACCATATATTTCCGAATATTAGTCAATCCATGTATAAGCCAACCCCCTACTTTAGGTTTGGAAATTTGGGCAAAATTCAGAATTCGTATATAAGCCAAAGTGGGGGAAAAAATCCTATAACGTTCAAACATTTCGCCATCAAGGCGAAAATGTTGCGTAGCAACTGGACCAACGACGTTAGTTTTAACTCTGGTAACCCTATGTACTAAGCAAGCACATTTTCCCCATTCATTTTGAGTCATTCTGTGCTTGTATGTGGACGTATGATAGTGTATTATTCTGTATCATTTTACTTTTATCTGAAAGATGAATGGACAGGGGAAACCATATACAGCTAGTTTTAAGCTGCAAGTGATCGTGTTTGCCGAAAGTTCTAACAATAGTATAGCTGCTTCGCATTTCAATGTGAAAGAAAAATAAGTTCAAGAGTGGTGAAAGAAACGTCTAGAATTAGCAGACATGCCGAAATTAAAAAAGGCATCATGTGGTTGTTGACGTATGTTTCGTGGCATGAAGGAGAAACTCGCCACATTTTCTTTTTGTATAATTTTTCTAAGATTTCATTAAAACATTTTATGTGCTAATTATTATGTATTCCATCATTATTTTTGGGTGCCATTTGGTTTTGGTACTTCACATCGCACCCAGGTAATGGAAAAATACCTATTTCTTTTGCTAGTTAAGCAGGTCGGTATATAAGCCGACCCCCTTACTTTAGCTTTGGAAATTTGGCCAAAAATTCTAGGGGAATTTTTCTCTATTATACACGAAAATATATGGTATATAAAATTTTGGATCCTATCTATTAGTAGGTAGACTGTCTATCTACACATGTGAATATGTGCTTAAAACTGCAGTAAGCTATATAGATGAAATTTGATGTAAGGTCTGTAGACCAAAATTGTAGATCAGTAACAAATTTTGGACAAAATCCATCTATGGGAAAAGGTACTTTTACAGAATATGTTGGGCATTTTATAACACTTTCATTTAATTTGTAATCAGTTCTTCAATCCTCCCTGATGTGCTAGAGTTCTGAAATTTTCTACACTTGTGTTTTTGCAATGTTTGCACGCTATTTGAATATTTACATAACTCAATTATCCCATTGATCTATTAATTAAATTTTCATTCCAAATGAGTGGCACCACCTGGTAGTGAATTTATGAATAAATTGCTTCCAAGATTCTAAAATATTTATAGTAATGAATTATAAATTAAATTCTAAGAATTAGAAAAATAATTAAAATTAAAAAAACTGCTTTTATTAAGTTTATCATAATTATGCTAAAGAAGCAAAAATTTTCCAGAAACTTGAGGAGAGAACTTTATTATAATTTAATTATTTTTTCTATGTATTTTTTTATTGCAATTCTATATTCATCTAGATGAAAAAGAATTTTTCTCCTTTTGTTGAAAAAATTTTTATGATATACATTAAAAAAGGGATTTTGAAGTTGAAGTAGTCGCAAATACATAAGCTGAAGAGGGCTTTCTGGTGATAATTTTAATTTTTTATCCATTCAAATAAATTTTAAAGCAATAAATTGAATTTTCTGTTTTGCTTGCAATTAATTCATAGTTATCATTCATTTAAGCAAGTTTTGAAATCTGCAATCATGCGGCAAAATGATAAATTCTAGTATCGGGAAGATCCTATTGTTATAGAAAACACGTTCACTATATTTGAATTTTAAACTAAAAGTCTTATACTCAATTATTTATTAAAGTAAAATTTGTTGAGTATTTATTGATCTAATGATAAATCTGAAACAAGTTTTTAAAAGACATTCTTTTTAATTTAATTATGGTTAAAGTGTTGAGCATTATTATTTTCAAAATGCAATTATATAGTTCCAATAAAATGTATTAAAAATCAGATCATTGTTCTCTGTGCTGTCTCTGTGCTGGGCATTAATTGGAAAAAATTCATTTGTATGACATTTTTAATCTCAAATTATTATGTAGCATGTTAGAAAAATTGTTCAAGGTCTTATGAAGCGTTCAGAGGGGGAAAAAGTAAGGTGTTTGATCAGTAGTTATTATTTTATTGAAATTCTTCTGTTAATTTTGGTTCAATGGAATTAATTAAATTTTATTTTTTACTAGTGACTTCTTTTTAGGTAGATTCCTTATAGGAACTCTACCTATTGCAATGGTTCTCATGAGACGACTTTCGGAAAATTTCTGCAGATCTTCACCGATCATGACCCCTAGAACCCAAAACCACCCTTCGTTAAAAAGTTTATATATATATATATATATATATATATATATAGGTATATATATATATATAACGCTTTTTCCCATGTTATCTTGTGAACACGATAACTGGAGTAATTTTGATGTAAATTTAACCAGCTTGGGATATGTTGTACAGATAGTGAAAATCTCGGTCGAGTTCGTAGATGGGCTATCCAGCTCAAAGGGGGTGGAAATTTTCATTTTCCCATAATTCCTTTACAATTGAAAATAGAAAGAAAATTCAAATTAGGCGAATTATTGCCTTATCAAAACGTACAATTTTTGTATTTAAACTTTTTCGATAGCTACAATTGCTTAGAAGTTATGAGCTGAAAAGTGATTTTCCCACCCTTCCCCTCCTCTCCCCGTAACTTAAAATACGTTTTAACCTATGCATGTTACCCCTCGTTGGAAAGCTCTCGTCATTTGCAGTTTCTTCCACCCTCTTTCATTCTTGTAGCTCCAATACTTATGAGAATAGAGGGCAAAATGTTCTTTTCCGTATTATTATTAGTAGAGAAGTATATGCATAACGCTTTGGCCCATGTTATTTTGTGAACACGATAACTAGAGTAATTTTGATTAGATTTTAACTGGCGACGGATATGTTGTAAGGAGGGTGAAAATCTCGGCCGAGTTCGCAGATGGGCTAACCAGCTCAAAGGGGGTGGAAATGGTGGGGGACTGAAAATTTCATATTCCCATAATTCTCTTACGATTCAAAATAGAAAGAAAATTCAAATTAGGCGAATTATTGCCTTATCACAACAAACAACTTTTGTACTGAAACTTTTTTGATAGCCACAATTTCTTAGAAATTATGAGCTAAAAAGCCATTTTCAATCTCCTCCCCAACTTATCATTTCCCCATAGCTCTGTTACGACTAAAGATAGGAAAAAAAATTTCAATTAGGGTAATTATCACCATATCATAACAAACTACTTTTATATTGAAAGTTTTTTGACAGCAAGAATTATTTAGAAGTTATGAGTTCCCATCAACCGCATTTACCTTCACTTTTTATATGGTATAATATATAATTAATTTATGACTAATTAATTTATAGTTAATATCTTAGTTAAATTTTGTTAATTATAACTGTTAATTGATATACCTGGCTTTGCTCCGGATTAAAATGTTTTCATGTTTAATATTTTTAATGTAAAAATTACTATTGTATAAATATTATAATACACAAATTACTTTTCTGATCTAAAACGCTTTTAATTAAAATGAGAATATCAATTGAACCAGACAATTTTTGAAAACATCCGATTTCTTCATACGTTATTATTTGTTATATAGGTACTTCAAATTTTGTTAACAATTACTAAAGTCAATGAAAGGTTTTAATGAATATTTTCAAACAATTAAATTAACTATTTAATTATTCATTAATTTAAAGCGTGAAAATAAATTAATAGCTGGTCCCGATATAAATTGTTAAATCGTCTACTTTTAAAATTTGCTTTTAGCATTCTTCCTTCTGGAAACAGTTCTTCGTATTATTTTTGATCAACAAGAATATTGTTACGAATTCAGTTTAAAATTAATTTTGAAAAAAATATTAAAATGAGAGAAACAAATTTATGGAAATGAAAGACATTGCGGAAAAACGCCTTGCTTAATTTTTAATTAAGTGAAATTTTAAGCATCTTTTAGGCTTTGAAAAGTTGAAGGTGACCTTTCTCTTTTCTTAAAAAAAAAGTTTGAAAAGTTTAATTGAAATCAGTCCAGTGGTTTAGGAGGAGATGTGGAACATACATACATAGCCACAGTGACTTTTATTTAAATTAATATGATTATTAGATAATTATAAGATAAAGATTGCTGGCATATAGTATAAGCCATAAAAAAGGTTTTAGTGGAGTTTTGTAACAATTATTTTTTTAACTTTAATTAAGTAGATAGTTAATTTTAATTAATCAAATAATTTTAATACTTAATTTGATAATAGGTTTTTTTGACAGAATACTTTAATTTGATATTTAACTAAACATGGCGGGGCCATGATTTGTTTAATAAAATCAATATGAAGTAGCCAAAAATAAGAGTTATTAAATAAGAGTTCCCTTTATCCCTTTTGCTATTGAAAAATATCTGCTTAACTTTAAAATTGTTTGGGATTTTCTGCCTGAGTATTTGGTTTTAATCGTCGATGGAGATTTAAATTTGCTGTTCAAATTGGCTGCATTCATATCCTATGCTTTAAAAACACGTATTAAATTTGCCACTCACAATGTTTAATAATTTTTATTCTCTTATATGTTAAGAATTTAGTGACTATTATCTCTGTAACTAGGGAGTTCTCTAAATGAGCCCATTTTAGTAGTGTTTAAGTGTATCATGTCATGTGGTTTTACCATATGACAAAGTAATGTTCGCACAACTATATTGTAACCTAGATTAAATAAATTAATTTTTAAATCTAGAGTCCTTCATTCGTACCAAGAGTCAATTTCTTGCAACTGTTTCAGATAGGTTGGCTTAATGTTTTCTAGGAGATATTTGCACTGCTGAGATGTTTATTTTTTTATGATTCCTACCTATTGAATGATTATGTGTTGAGATATAAAAAATTGACCAATGTGCGGACCGATAAATCTATCATAACTTTTTGGAATGAAAAATGGAATGATAAAACCTTGATATAGCAAAAAATCAAATGACATGAAAACAGAATCACAGCATAAATATTGTAATGTGTAGAAACAATAAAGTCATTGGCTATGTCTGTATTGATCAATATGTAATATTTTATGACTTTTGTAACATTAACGTAAAGGAATCTACCTTTGCCTTCAAGCTTGCCGAAAAGGGATTTTTTTTTAATATGTGTTGGGTTATTTATTCAAGTCCACTGTAGAGTCTGAGTTTGTAAACAGCAGAATGATATTTGTTACAATGTACGGTAGAACCCCAGGAATCTGAAATTCCAGATAATCTGAACACCTTTTCTAATTTTCTGAAAAAATTTTACTGAGAAATATAGGAAAATAACAATTAAGAATCGGAAACAAAGCTAATGTTTATTCCTAACTTCAGACAAGACAGATTTCCGCTTTTTTGGCATCAAATTTAATCATTCTTGGGATTGATGCAAATCTGCATTAAAATTTTTGTTATTGTGTTGGGGAGGGGGGGGGGGGCTCACGCTAACAAAAACTGTGTACCATGTGAAAATTTTATGTAATCATACTGAAAGCTGTCCGAGTTATGTATTGGCGTTTTGGCGCGCTTTGGGGTCAAAGTTTAGCATTGGAAGGAATGCCTGAAGGTTGTATTCTTTTCTTTATCGTTTTGTCCAATCATCTTTTTGTTTCATCCAATCAGAATTCATTCCGAATTCTGTTTGGATGGAAGAAAATCATCTACGAATTTCTTCCTATCCGAATTTCGTAAGAAAAAAAGATCTTTAGCTCTCCGTGAAGGAAGCCATTTTATTTTTGCATTCTTTTTAACATTCTTTTCTTCGTTTTTGTTAGTTATTCCGATTTCATTTTTGTTAGTTTTCGTTCCTTGACATTTGTCTGTCAACACAAGCATGACACATTTGTGCGGAAATGCAGATTTCAGCGTTTTTGGTGAAGAATTTTGTCATTCTTGGGATCGATGTAAATCTGCATTAAAATTTTTGATAATGCATTGGGCAGGGGAGTGGGGGTTCACTCACAAAAGACGTGAATAGCACGCAAACAAAAACTGTGTGTCATGTGCACATTCAAAATAGTGTCAGATTTGATAGAAGAAAGTTCAGGAAGAATGTATATTGAAACATATTCTTCAATTTAGAGTGTTAAATATAAAATGATGAGCAAAAAGCAGTCTGCTTTTGAATATTTTAGAAAAAAGATTTTTTGCGGGATGCTATTGATAGTGACATGTGCAAGAATTTAAGGTCATCAGGCCAATGGTACTAGGAGAAACTTGATAGTAAGAAAATAACAATGAGAAAAAAATAAAGAAAAAACGTCAATCACAGAAAGAGACCAAAATTTAGAGAATGGAGGAAAATAGCAGACTGAAGCATAAAAGAAAGCTTGAACTGTTATCTCAAAAAATGAGAAAAAAAAGTCTTAATAATTATGTATAATCAAAAAAGGTTTTTGCATGGCCATATTTTTAGTGAGATAATTTTTACCATAGTTTTTATTTTAACAAAACTTTATACGTAATTCATTTTTCACCCATTAATTTTCTTTTAAATAATGATTCTACAATATTTGTAATATCTCAGGCACTTTTTGTATAAATTTATTCATTTATTGTTCAATTAATCATACTTATTTTACTTCTCAGTTACATGATTCTGTATTTATGAAGTTCAGCTTTTTTTTGTTCCAAGCCTGTGTCGTACCTGTAACTTAAAAAAGTATTGAAATTGGTTTTTAAGAATGAAAACAGCACCTTAATTAGTAGGTGCAAACTCGGATATCTTCTTTTTATCCTCAACTTGTTTGCCACTGTACCGTTCGAACTGCCACATGCTCTTTCTGTAGCCTTTACAGAGCACCCAGAGTCAATACTCTACTGCATTTAATATATTAAGTGTATTTTACCGAATTTCTCAGAATCCAAACAGAGATCAGCCCCAATTAGTTCGGATTCCTGGGGTTCTACGGTACGATTATTGCTGTGATAGTAATTATGGATTTAAATGTTTTTTAAGATGTCAGACATATGAAGGTGGATTTGGAGGTGTTCCCGACATGGAGGCACACGGAGGCTACACATTTTGTGGTCTTGCGTCCCTAGTTCTCTTGAAAGAGGGAAAACTAATTAATGTTCATAAGCTTTTGGTAAGTGTAACATCATTTTACTAACTGGTGCAAATGTGTTATTATCTTTTATAAGAAAATAAAATAAAATAGTCTTGGGCTTCTGGAGTGTGCCTTTTTGTATTTGAAACAGTATCTGTCATCAGTGGCGGCTTGTCCATTAGGGCTGCGGAGCTTCAGGCGCCCCCCCGGGGGGGGGTTGAGGCTGGTAGTTTCGTTTTTATTCTATTTGACTTTCTTTTCCACTTTAAGAGTTCAGTGATAATCGAAAATGGCAAAAAGTAATAAAAAAACATGAAAGGAAGACGGGAAATAAATCAAAAATTAAGAGAGAGACAGATCAGAACTGTCGAGAATTTTGACCCTCCTAGAATTGAAATTTCCCGCATTGAGCAACGTGGAGCTCTCAATTGGAAGAAAAAACTAGCCTTTCTCCCGTTGAAATTGGAACCCCATGAGCTCCACTCCGGAGCAGCTCACGCTTGGCACGACTTCCTCATTTGGTCTTTTTTCGCTTTCTCTCAGTAGTCCAGTCGTTAAGTAGTTTCTTAAAATCAAATTCTGGAGGAGTTGTAATTTTTTGCTCCTTTATCTTTCTTGGGGTGCTGATTACGAATTTGAGGTTTGCCACCAAAAAGTTTTGTTCGAATTTTAGTTATAGCCAAAAAACACGAAAAAACATTTTCCCAGTTTTTTGCATATAACTCAAAAATTATCAATTTTTAGTATGTCATCATTATATACCAAAATAATCAGCATAAAATTGCCTACAACTTAGTTCAATGTAACTTCTGCAGCACTGCTTGTTTCGGAGTTGATGAGCTGCCACTGTCTGTCATGCAAGATGTCTCTACTATTTTAATATGAATATACTTATGTATTCATGCAGCTTGATTCCATAGTTCTTGTGGACAGTGACTGTAAATTAACATTCCTACTTGTTATAAAATCCATTATGTTCTTATTGTTTCTTATATTTTATAGGCAAACAAATATTTTTCAAGAAACATTAGCTTAAGTTATGTTGCTTCTGAAGAAATTTAAAGCAACCTCCATGCGAGCACTCCATTCATAACATGAAGTTTAGATTTAAATATATATATTTAATGTAATGCATTTCGTATTAGAAGTAATGTTTCAAATTGGTTTGACTCTAGTTATGCCATAATCTGCTTAGCTTGACAGCAGCCTCACATTCTTGTTTGCTTGAATTTTAGAATTTTTATTTGAAGCATTTTAGTGAATTAATTTTATTTTACTGCCAACTTGAAAATCTGCTAAAATTATCGTGAAGATATGTAAGAATGATTAAACACTATATTGCATTTTGTGATAAAATATACATATCACTTATATGTATATTATTCTTGAATCAGATTTGTGCTAAGCTCAAAAACTCTACTTTTCAGGTGAAAAAAAATTTTTTTTGTGTTGTTTTTAGCTCCCAGTTTTTTAGAAATTTTTAAAAGATCTTAAATATTATTTTTGTTTCTGATACCTTACTGTTGCATGTCATTATTGAAAATGTTTTTTATTATTATTAATTTCATGGACTTAGGCTTGCACTGCCCTCAAATGTTTACAGAAACAATTTTTAAGAAAATATCTCATTTGTTTAATATGAGACTTCATAGTTCCTTACCCAAGGATAGATGTATAACTTAATATATATAGTACATTGAACAATGGCTTAGCAAGGATGAATGGGACCCAAGTATGATGATATCATTTTGAACCTCTCTCCGTATTTGATTTTTAAAACTGACACGACACAAGTACACTAATATTTTTCCTCCATGGCACCCCTTAAAAGTGATTCCTGGGGCATCTGTACCATCTTTGCCCACCCGTTGCTATGCCACGGATATTATAAAAAATGTATACATAAGGATAATTTTTAAAAAGCATGGTTCCGATTCAAGCTGTTGACTGTCATATAATAATTCAGACAATTCATTTGATGTGTAAACATTAAAACAAAATTTCCATAAATTGCAGTGCTTTGTTGCTTTTTGGATTTAATTTTTGTTTATTACTTTGTAGCCCTTGTAAATGGTTTCAAATGCACTTCAGTGATTTGTTTGTTCTTTTATACCAGGGAAGTATCATTAATTTGTCATAATATTTGTACCATTTTGGTTGAATGTCGCGAAGTTTTAGTTATTTGAGAGTGTGAAATGGGTACACTACATAATTGAACTCAAATATACTTGAATTATAATCTATCTCTTTTAGAAATTTGTAAGCACATATGATTTGTTCTGAATAATGGTAAATTTTGCCATATTGATCATTAAGCTTTTAGCTTTGATTTTAATCTTTTCAAAACTGTTTTAAATTGTGAAATAATAGAAGAATGTCACTACTAAACTGAAATAACATTCTTATGTGTAGTAGAATTGCTAGTAATGTTGGGATTCATTTTTAAGCGATGGCTGGTGAACCGGCAGATGAGATACGAAGGTGGTTTTCAAGGCCGCACCAACAAATTGGTAGACAGCTGTTACTCTTTCTGGCAGGGAGGCTCCTTTCCCCTTGTACACAGGCTGCTGAACAAAACAGGTAAGCCTAAAGATCCCATATTTTTAAAATTCCAAGTATAAAATTTTTTTCAAGATATTACATTTACCAGTGGTGAATCCATAGGATGCTATAGGGCTGCAACCTCCCCCAGAGCTAAATCAGAATTCTTGATTTTATTTGAAATAACTATAGATCTTAATATCTTCTTAATCTCCCTTAAAAAATATATAACGTAACAACATTGCTTCCTGGTTTGATAGGCTCAAAAATTTTCCCACTTTTGTAAATATTCCATTTGTATTTGCAGCGTTGAACCAGCGTCAAAAACCTTTATGACTGGTTATTTCATTGTGAAAATATAATTAATCATAAATTAAATTATCAAAAGTATTGTAGTGTTCTTTATGATTCTTATTGCCAGGTGAATAAAAGTTTGTAGAGTGAAAGTGTTTTTATTTGCATAAGCCATGAGGTTTGACATGCATTATGACGATACAAAAATTTTATTTTCCTCAGCACCCCCAGATCCAAATCCTGGATTCACCACTGACATTTACTGTACGATTCTTGAAGGGTTCAGAAAAACTTGAAGGAATATTAAAAGTTTTTGAAGCAAGATCATTCTCAACTAATGACCACAATGAGTATTGTTTTAGAAAATACTGTGCAGATATTTAAGTAGTCCATAATGGGACGTGGTTTGTTTTGAAATCTTTCATGATACAAAAGGCCTGCTTATCACTGGTTTCCGTTAGTCGCTATGCCTCGTACAACGATGCATGCCTACCATATCAGGATAGCTATTCAAATCTATCCTACTTTTGCAAAACCCTGGGCTCGAATAATAAAAACCGGATTGCCCCATTCACTTTAAGCCACATCAACACTTTGTAGCATGCAAACATGATATTTTTGGCCTCTGTAATCCTATGCAAAAGTGATTTGTTTTGGTTGGCCTCTATAATCCTATGCAAAGGTGATTTGTTTTGGTTGGCCTCTATAATCCTATGCA
>BGPR01011495.1:17993-48383 GCA_013235015.1 Araneus ventricosus
TATGCAAAGGTGATTTGTTTTGGTTGGCCTCTATAATCCTATGCAAAAGTTATTTGTTTTGGTTGGCCTCTATAATCCTATGCAAGTGTTTTGTTTTGGTATGTTTCATGAATGCTTCAAGTTTGCCAGAACCCTTTCAAATCACTCTGTGTATGAAAGCAATATTCTATTTAGACAAGTAAAACTTTTCAGTGAGAAAATTTTTCTTTTTGAATGCATGTATTGAGGTAGACCTCGGATTCCAAGCTAGCTATAAGATAAAATTTTACCCTGACACAATTTTTCATTTTCTTTAACAGACGACATGAGAATCGTTAAATCAAATCAAAAAATTTATTTAGATTTATCTAGTATAAAGTTGCAAGAGGCGAAATGTCTCAAGTATGACTGAATACAAAAGAGAGAGAATTGATTTTGTATACAATTTGGTTAGCAAGTTATTTTATAGTAGTAGCTTGAGAAAAAGCTTCTCGTGTCCAGTGGCACATTTTAACTGGAAAAATACTGGATGATGTGACCATCATCTTATCCTTAATTTGCATATTTTAAATTTGATAATTTTTTAGTAAATTTTATCTGTTGCCTAAATATGGATTGTCTAAATGATCCCAGTGGGAAAAATGTTCATATACTTTATAGCATTTCTTTTATCATCTTGTAATTTTTTTATCATCATTATAAGAAATTCTGAAACAAATAATATAAAATATATAACTATATACAAGAGTTACTGCACTCAAGATTTGCAAATAGCCGCTTATTGCAAATATTGATGTCAGGGAACTTAATAACTTCATCCACTCTGATATGCATGCAAGTTTGCTACATGTGCTTGTGCTAAAATTATATACGAACTTATTTAGACTTCATGATAATGTGTGAATTATTATTATTATTTATTTTGCATAGTTATCCATTCCTTTATAAAACAAGTATTTTTTTATATGCTCTATTAAACTAGTATTTAATCATTCAAGTTCTTATTTTTTTAATGTAAATTTGTAGAAGAATATTTTGGCTTGGTTTTATTTGTACTCCTGTCATTTTTGTTTGGATTTCCAAAGATATGAAGCATTTTAAAGATTACAAATGCGTCTTTAAATCATTTGTCAAACATGCATGAGATATTGTTTCTTGGTTTACTCCTGTAAAAGAAGTTTTTTTTTTTCTGTAACAGATGATATGTTAAAGAAGTGAAATTTTTAATTTGAGATAAATGATTAAATTACTGTGTGATATATTTTAATATTTGCCCGAAACAGTATATTAATATTTGTGGGTAACTTTTCTTTCTTTACTTATTTTTGTGTGTGTATATAGCAGTTGTATATATATAAAAGAGAGAAAAAATGTGCTACATTGTATGTTTTATACGGTGTTGTTTTTGCTTTCCATTCTGAATTGAATAATTTTTGTTACCTTTAAGACTTGATATCACTTATTTGAACTTAAAAGCGTGTCATAAAGCAATCACGTGAGATTTTGAATTTGTGGCGTCATGACTTAGAAAATGGCTATTAAATTTTGATACTATTTGTGACATGCTTTTGAGAATTGTATTTTAGATTTAGACCAGAAAGGAGAATAACAGTGGAGCTAGAGATAATCTTGTCATTTACTGAATGTTGTCTGGGTTTTTACTCATTTTAGATCCAGAGAATCTGGATATGTCTTGCTGGTTATTTAATCAGAAAGCATTGCAGGAATATATACTTATTAGCTGCCAAGCTCCCCATGGAGGACTTATTGACAAGCCTGGAAAGTAAGACGATTTCCTTTGTGAAAACCATTCTGTTTGTAAAAATATTAAAAATTTTGACTTTTCTCAAATATACGAATATCGAAATGCTTATTCAAGTCCTTGCAATTCCAAGAGTTTTGCAAATAAGATACATTTCAAACTGATGTTACAGAAATAAAAATCCATTTTTATTGTAAATAGAATTTGAAATCAGTAAATATTTTGTAATAGTTATAGTATTATTACCTTAATTTTGTAAATAGTATTGAAATTTATCATTTAAAATTTTTCAAAAAAGTATTTTCTAAAAATTTTTTATAAAATTATGTAAATTAATTATTGTTATACATCATTATATTATAATTAATTATTATTATATTATATATGTCACCGTTAAAGTGTATAATTCAGTTATTCTATAGAATAACTAGTTATTCTATAGATTAACTGATCATGTCAGTTAAAGTGTAAAATAAATTATTTATTTCATACTTTACCTAGTTATTCTATAGAATAACTAATGATAGACGGTTAAAGTGTAAAATAAACATTATGACATTAAAACAAGTCCGCTTTTTTCTAAATTTCGCACCGATTGCATATCAGCCATAACCAATGGAAAATTAAAACCACTATAATAGTGTCATAAAACTGTAATGTCGCTTTCTTGCCATATTATTCTTATAGTTGGAAAGAGAGATTTACAGGAATAGGTATTGGAAGGAAGTCAATGACACTCGACCTTGGCAACAAACTTGGCTAGTGTTTAGGAACCTTGGCGAGAAATGTGGCGAACTTGGTGACAAAATGAAGGTTCCAGAATATACAGGAATTGTCTCGGTATCTCTATTAGGAACAAAGTTATGGACAAATTCCACTATAAACGCAGATTCCTTACATTCAACGAGCTAGTGAAGCTACTAGGATCCATCTCCCGCTGCTAGCGAAGCCGTAGGATGTTTTTAAAGTTAAAAAAATTTGCCCGGCGCCCACTTCAGATGCCGCAGGCATTGCGAGCACAATTTTTCCTACTTCATGTCAGTATTTAAAAAACGCAGATTCCTTACATTTTCCGGCTCCCGCTACTAGCGAAGACGTAGGATGTTTCTTAAAAATAAAAAAAAATTCCGGTGCCCACTTCAGATGCTGAAAATACAAATAACCAATCTGACTAACAAACAGGCTGCATCATGTCGGCTATTTTACACTTTAACGATGCGTGGACCGTTATTCTATAGAATAACTAGTTAAAGTGTAAAATAAAAGTTTATTTAACACTTTAACTGACTTGATCAGTTATTCTATAGAATAACTAGGTATTCTGTAGAATACCGGATTTCATACTTCAACGCTAACATATATAATGAAATACAGGTGACAGTCGCATCTCTGAACCCAATATTGAGGTTTCCATCCAAGTAATTCTAGAAATAACTGTGCAGCAAAATTAAACATAAACTGCATATACTCCTTCTATTATGCATTTACTTCTCGAAATATTATCTAATTACATGAAATGAAAAAAAAAAAAAAAACACCTCAAGGATATTTTTAAAAGAAATACTTTTGCATAAATTAGAAGATTTTTGGGAAAAAAAAATCCTAACTTTTTTCCTTATGTGTTGTTTAGATGTTGTATCATTTTTTTACTTTGTATTTGGGCTATTATAATTTAGTATATTACATTACTAAATTATTAGAATTTCTTACCCCTCCCATCACCATGCTAATCTTTTGGATCTTCAATCAACCTGCCAAGAGAACTACTCCTTTTTCTTATTGCATCATAATATATGAAATGGCGATTGAGTATAGAAGATTAGGTAATATGGCTAATTATTGCCAGCCACCATACATCTTTATTTTGATGATGATTTTAAAAGGGAAAAGCACTTTCCTGTTTCTGTTCAAAATCATACCTTGGGTTTTGCTTAGTCATAATTTAAAGCTTAACTTTCATTTTTTAAAAGTCTGTATTAATCCTGATCTTTGTTTCTAGGACCAAAGACTACTATCACACGTGCTATGCGTTAAGTGGCCTATCTGTAGCACAACATTTTCATAATGGAATAAAAGGACAGGACACTGTTGTAGGGCATTATGATAATGAGCTTGTAAGTTTTTTCGTTTGTTTGTTTTGTTTAGTATTATTCTTCACAAATTAATATTTTGTGTAAGATCAGAAATTTGAATGCATTTCATTGTATTTTAATATAACTTACACTCTTTGCAGTCCGTTATTTTGACTTGATAAATTTCAGCCCCGAGAAATGAGATTTCAAATCGGTAAACTGCATTTCTTGACATGCTATAAAATCTGTGTAATCGGATGAAATTTTTATTCTGAGTATTTTTAGAAAAATACATGAATAAGTGCAAGTCAAATGCATTGTAACTAAACATGGGGAATAGAAAAACTCAGTTTAGCTGCTTGCGGGATTAATTTTGATTTTTCTTTTTTGATAGGCAAATTTAAATTCCATTAATGGAAAAAATAGATGAAAAAGCAGTCTGCTATTATGTTTTTAATTTATTTACTCTGCAAAAATATAGGAGCTATATTTTCGTATATAGTTTCGTATGTAGTTTTATCAGTTGGTAATGGTACTTTTAATCATACTGTCAAAGTTCTTTTTAATTTCAAATCGAACTTTTCAAGGTAAAGTTTTAATCATACTTTCAGACATGACACGTTTCCGTGGAAACGCATATTTCCGCTTTTTCAGCATCAGATTTTATCATTCTTAATTTTCTTTTATGTAATAATTCTACAATATTTTTAATATCTCAAGCACTTTTTATATAAATTTATTTATTTTATTGTTCAATTTATCGTATATATTTTACTTCTCGGTATTTATGTTTGGCACGATTATTTATTTATGAAGTTCAGCTTTTTTTGTTCCAAGCCTGTGTCATGTCTGTTAATCATACTTTACCTCGTTATGCAAATAATATTACTTGTTTAGTTCACTGCTCGGACTATGGTTGTTTGCAATTATTAAGAGTCGCTTTAATAAATACTTGAATTCAATATATACTTGAAAAACACTAGATACTAGCACATTGTAATTACAAAAGTGATAATCATTTAGATTAAAATCATATTACGTAGGTCTTTATCACAAATCTAATGCAAATGATAAATTAAAATTTATTTTATATTTAAATTTTTTATGTAGTTTATTATTTTGTCGGGACTTTTTTAATAAATTGTACATGTAAGTGGAAAAATATGCAGGAAGCTGCCAGATTATTGATTTGTTATCTATTCCCTGCAAGTAACACAACATTTTTTTGAGTTTGATTTACTCACCTGAAAGTGCCAAATCAGTCATTGAATAAATATTTTGAAAGAATAATTTATATGATAACTTCAGTTCTATATTGCTTTGTATAATTCATATTTGTTAACCACCACTTTTTCATAATTACCACCGTTTTAATGAAATACTGTTCCGTTATGATTTGAACATTTGTTTCTCTTTTTTGCAGATACCAACTCATCCTATTTACAATATATGTGTACCAAGTGCTATCCAAGCTATACAGTATTTCCAACATTTAACTTATCCAGTCATGCCCGATGAGATACAAATTTCAGACTCCGGTGATGAAGCAGAATCGTAATTTTGTAAGAACTGTTATTTTCTCATACACACAATTCCTCTGATCTCTCTGTTTCTGAGTAGTTTTTTGTTACAAAAAAAATCTACCGAGCTCAATTTCCTTCTCGTGTACGTTGAAAAATCAAAACATGAGAAAGGTTTACATTTCTTTTTTTAATTCTATACCTACCATGTACATATATACATGTTAAAAGTGTAAATACTTTTATATTGCTGCCATTTGTTTTAGGTTGTTCATGTTTTTTTTTTTCTTGGTTCCCAAAAACAATTTTTTTTTTTTCTTCAATTGTTCATTTTATGTTAATGAATTTTTTGGTGCAGAAATTGAAGTTATGTCTAAAAAAACATTCAATGTTCTTTTTTTTTTTCTCTTCTCTTTCTTAATCTTTTGTTGTTGTGGAAACATGCTTAGAAAGTAAAATTGATTGACATGTTTCTTACAGACTGTTGTTTGTTAGAGAATTTTTTGTGTGCTATATGTCTGCTGCATTTTAATATTTCAATTAAAATTTGTGATTTTTTTTTTTTTTTGCAAAAAAAAAAAAAAAATCTTAAATGAACAAAGTTTTGATTTCATGATTCATTAATATCCCTGTGAAAGAATTTTAATAAAAATAAAGATTTTTTAAAAATGAATTTTTATTGGTTAATTATTTTCGAAGAAACAATGTCGGTGATTCCCTCTTCTTATAATAAAAATCTTTCCACTCTATGCCTCTTTCTAAAGTTATCCCAAAAAAGTTTTCAGTAGAAATAATATTTTTTAAAAATTATGTTTTCAAATAGTCATTACTGATTATTTTTTAAATTTATCTTTTTTTTTCTAACTATGTAATTTTCATGTTACTTTTGTGATAAAAATTTAATTGTGAGTTAATGTGCAATATTCAATCTCAAAATCAGATCCACTTATATAATACTGTTTGTACTGTTAAACTTAAGGTTTTGAATTAAGACTAAGTGATGTTTTTTGTAGAAATTTGTTGTTCACTGAATTGCTGGTTTCACAAGTTCTGCAGAATATTATTGTAGAAAGGTGCTGCCTCATCTTTCTCTAATTTTTTTAAGAAACCAAAGTTTTATTTCATTTTTAAGAAATTATTTTTTATACACCATGTATAATCTTTAAAGTTTTTATTTTTAAGTTTTGAAAAAGTTTTTAGTGTTTTAATTGAAACCAAAATAATAAATAATATGCAGTGTGATTTAAAGATTTTTTTTAATTTAACATAGAAGAAACATATTTGCGATTTATTTAAATAAATCATTTCTTCGGCACATTTGATGATTAAATCATACCTACATCAGTATATTTCTTCTGAAATCTCTCATGTATTTTTACTGGTACCTAATGATTATTACACTGTCTTGCTAGTCTCATTCAATTTAGAACTTGTATTGAGTTGTTTTAGCAGTGATAACACAGTGCCTTAAAAGTTAGGCTTTCCATGAAATACATTCACCTAAACTGATTTTAAAATATGCAATTTTCCCCTTTCATAATTTCTGGTCTATTTAAAAAAAAAGTGGATTAATGCTTTAATTGGTTATTTAGTGGTATGCCCTCTTTTCATATTATATATATTATTAATTTTCTATTCCAGTTATTTTCTTACAGGGAAGAATTTTGTTTTAAAAATGATCATAGTAGAAAATGTCTTTTTGAGGGACATGCAAGTTCATTCCTAAATTTGGAGTTGAAAAATGCAGTATATTTAAGGAATTTTAGTAATTTTAGAAGTCCACTTTTGCCACTATAATATTTGCACTGTAGAGATGGAAGCCATTTGTAAAATAGGCTTAATTCAAGTAAATGTTTGGTAAAAAAAATTAGCGTAATTTTTTTTTTCTTTTACTAAAAATTTTAAAATATAATTGATTCAATATAGCTTGTAATACTTGCAAAAAATTTATGCATTCTGCACTTACACTGTTACAACTAAATAATATTTCTGAAAACAGAAATGAATGCCTGACATTAATAACTATAATGCTGCTTACAGCTAACTTTTAAGGCACAAAAAATAATTTACATTTGTAGGTTCTATTCTAATCTGAATTCTTATAAAATTCTTAATATCCGCCATTTTTATATTTTGCACATGAATTTTATTTCAGGATTTCTCCACTATACTCAAGTATATACTATAATGAAACCTTACATTCAAGAAACCCAATCACATTTATTGTACTTTAATAAAGTATAATAAATGGGATACCTCTTGATAGGACCAATAAATGTGATAGATTTCTCCTTTGAGATTAAGCAATAAATAGAATTTTAACCCTCTAAATGGCAGATAGTTTTCTGATGCATAAGTTTTCTTTCATATTTTTATGAGAAGTTTTTTTTCAAAAATTGATGTAAAAAAAAAATATTGCACAATAGCATGGTAGTATATGCATGTGTATTGTAAAGTAAAAACAAAATTGAAATTTAAAAACTTAGTATTGTTTTAATGAAGTTGAAAAAAATGAAATAACAGAGGACATGGTATGTAGTGGGGCTTCTTTTCTACTCGTGGTCCATTTTCCTCTCGTAAACATTTTCACAATCCCATTTCCATTAGAAAAATTTTGTTTAATTCCAAGGGGGGGGGGGATGAGAAAACTGAACAGTAATCGATCATACTTGACAGAAAATTCAATGAAAATAATTATTTAGCACATTTTAATGAGATCTTTTAAGTCAAGTTTTTAATTAATTTTTGACTAATTAATTTATAGTTAATATCTTTGTTAAATTTTGCTAATTATAACTGTTATTTATCTTTTAAGTCAAGGTTTTCTTGACCACATTTGTTTGCAAATGTTGAAGAATCGCGAAGTCTCTGCAAGAGATTTTGCAATCAGAGTATTTTTCTTATATAACCTCACTTGATATCTGGACCCTCTGTTTAACCCGTTTTTGTCCAAATTAATTTACAGCATAGATTTCAATAACTATTAAATTATGTTTAAAATTTCAAGATTAAGATAATTTGTGAAGTAAAATTAAATCCCCCTTCCCCCTCTTTTTTACCTAAAGTATTGAAAAATTGGTAGAAAATCATAAATTTTTTTTGTAGGTTTTTAAACTATAGTAAAATATCAAAAAATTAAGATTACTTTCTAATCCCTTGCATTATCTCAAAAATAAATCAAAGGAAAAAGCAAAAAAATTAATTTTAAATGACAACATTTTGACTTCAAAATCTTGCTAACTAGTGCTATATGCCTGTTCAATTGTTTTGCAGTTTGGAAATACCTGTTGGCCTGCTAGACAAAGCAAAAACGAAACGATGGAAGGCATTTGGTTTAGTCACAGAAATGAAATATAACTGTCCTATACAGGACACTGGGCATTAATGAGTTCAGAAGCCTTGCCGTGATAGTTAGTTTGATATTTTTCTGAAATGATAATTCAATGATTTCACTGAATTCTCGCAACTTCTCTGCTCCTTAGAGGGATAAATTGGAAAAAAAAAGTGTCCTGATATTAAAATATGCATATTTTCTCTGTAGACTATAATAATAATATAAGACATGGCTTATTACTTTCTTGTTGGTAGATATCTTTAAGAGTTTTCCTACTTCTGAATAATCAGAAACAAAATAAATCGGTGATTTTTTGTGAAATGAACCTGATGTTGCATGCCAATATTTGTCCAAGGTGTAACTTGTTCTTGTGTTACTAAAACCATCTGTGTTGTATGTAATTTTTTCTTGAGCAGGTTAGTAATGAAACAGAATTGTAAAAGTTGAAAGCTTTCTTTTTTCATATGACAGTCAAGTGGTATACGTTTTTTTGGGGGGAAGGCATGTTTTGCTGTTATCTAGAGGAAAGAAAAGCAAAACAGACAAAAATTCAGGTGTATGTTTAACACATTCATGCCGGCGCTGAAATTCTTGTTTCTCTCCCATCGGCAGCTACTCCAAGAGCGCTTTGCTTTATTGGGTGGCACTGAACTGAAGTGAAAAAATCCATTGCTCTTCATTTTTTCACCACTATTGCTTATAATATTGAGTTGAAATAAAATAAAGCCTACTTTTTCCATTAATATACGTTATTTTAATTTTCAACTATATGGAAATCTCTTCTAGTTACTAAATGAACTAAAATGTTGGTGGTATGCACCACTTGATGAAACATTGAAATGCGGGCCACCGGTGGTACGCGCTGCCTGATGGAACATCTAAGTGCGATCTATCGTTGGTATGTGCCAGCATGAATGTGTTAATACTGAAGATCCTGGCAATTTCTTTAATATTAAATGTACACCTGAAATCTGGGCACCTAATGTGCATCTAGATGTGCCAGTAGATAAATAGCATTATTTCAGATTCCGTGGTGAATTTTTGCATCAGATGCATATATTGAATCAATCCAAAGTCAGTGCTCTCCAAGCAAAAGATGAGAATAATTATTGGAATTAAAATAGGGAAATAATATTGTCATGCCAGACTGACTTAAATTGATGGAATTATCAACCCTGAACAAAAAGAAATGTTTAAAAGGTTATTCTGCATTTGGGGTAAGGATTTATCACAGTCACACACACATACATAAATGTAAGATAATTTTTAGCTAAGGAGAGTCCAGAATTCTAAATGACACTTATTTGATTTTCATTTCTCTAGTCACTTATATCAGGCCTTTTCTTTATTTCAAATATATTTCAATAATGTACTCAATACCAGTTCATGACTATTATGGATGGACAGTTAAAAATGTTTACCAAGAAACAATAAGAGCAAGACTGAAATTAACACTTAAAATTTGTCGGGAAAATGTAGATAGAATGCATTATAGTACCCTATTTGCAAAAACAACACATTCTGTAAATAAGGCTCACAAAATTATGCTCTCAGTACAATCAAAACAAAGCAGAGAAAGAAAAAAAAACTGAAATAGTATCAGGCTTAAACACCAAACAACTACACCTCCAAAACTCTCATCATGCATTAAAATTGATTTTTTTAAAAAAGAGTAACCCCATTTTATTTTATTTCATATTCCTAAAAGAAGTTGTAAATATATCTTAATAATAAAAGGAATATTAAATCTACTCCTGTGTGCCTTACTTTAGAGAATAGTCCTCTAAATGCACTAAAGCTCAGTTTATATGCAGTGTTAAGTAAATTTCAGTTGATCAATGAATACTAATTTTCCTTCAAACTCATTGTTAGCTGTTCCTATTTTTAACCCCTTCAGCACGAGCGCCACATATGTGCGTTTCAGCTTGACTCATCTCGGGGCCGAGTGCTGCTTCCTTGCGTTACGGCGAAATTGCTGCTGTGGGCCGAGAGCCGCACGTATGCGTTTGGCTTTTGGAACAAAATGTTTTCTATCGGATGGCATTACTAGTCCATGCTTCTTTCAAAAGATTGGTCCCGTACATTAGTATTTCTCTGTCCGAGGTCAGATTGTAGTCGGCCACGTGTCTGTGAATCATTCTATTAGAATTATTTGATTTTTGAGAGTATAAACAGAAACACGTCCTGGCAAGTTTAAATAGAAGCATGTGTTAAAGAGCTCTTTAATTCATTTTGGAGTGATTGGTTTATAGTTTCTCCTCTCGCTTGGGTTGGTATTTTATGGGAGATATTCTGTGAAGGTTTTTATGCCTCTCTGTTTTATTTTTGCAGTTATTGCTAAAAGAACGCGTTAACTTTCCGAGGAGGAAATATGTAAATTTTTAAATGACAAATATATGGATTTTTCAGACGATAGTGATAAAGCAATAAATTATTAGAGTTCTTTAGATAGTTATGAATCTTCAAATTCTGAATTAGAAGAGGATAGTACTAATATATCGATTCCAATTCCGTCATGTCAGTGGAGTCCTAAAATAGAAGAATTTTCAGAAGGCTTTGAAGAGTTAATTATTACAATTTTCTTGAAGTATTTTATAATATTGAATGTAAATATTTATTTTTTCCTATATTTTCGAATTTTGCATCAATAATCTAGTGTTTATTTAGGTACTTTCAATTATAGGGAAATACACTATATTTTTATTTTTTATTATTAAAAATCAAGTATTATCATTTTTTTTATGATTTAGAATATATTGTTTACCACATATTTAAAAATGGTTTCATTTCTATGTAAAGGGCAGTTTTTATGCATTATTATGTAACGCATACTTTTGACGAAATTTAATGCGTGTTAGGCTTAGCGGGAGAAAATGCTTCAGCCGGTGGGCACTGTCGGCACTTGCCAGCTCTTGTCCTGTGGGCACACTTCCTTCAGCGGGCGTCCATCCCGAAGGGGTTAAGAATAAACATTCAGCTATGTCATCATTTCAATTAATCAACTATATGAATTATAATTTTTTCTTTTGTATGATAATGAAAAAATGAACTGCAACAATGAAGATCTGTGCCTTGTTTCACAGTATCACTGATTATTAAAAAGAACTGCACATAAAAATAATATCGAAATAATTGTATAGATGAATAGATGCACAATTTTTGTACATAGAATGTGAGCAATGAGAAATTCCGTCAATAGAATGCTTGGATTGCTACAATATACATGAAATGTGAGTTACGTGTGCATAATTCCGTGCATGAATATTTACACAATACCCAATAATTTTCAAATAATGTATTAAAAGTTTGACTGTATTCATATATTAGTAAAATAGTTCAGTTTCTGTAAAAGACTGTTTCATTAAATAGCGTAGTTAAAAATAAATGTTAAGTATTGTTCTTTGCTTTATGTAGACTGAAATACATGAAGATAAGTTATTACTCTTGGATTTTATTATAATTAATGTTGTGTTATGTATTGTATCAGGATGTTGCATGTAGAAGGAAAAACTGAAATGTTGATTCCATGTGATATTATTTCTGTGAATAATGTATTGTAAAAGTAGGTTAGTTTACTGTCATTTTGTGTTCTGTTTTTGTACTAATTTAAAATTTTATTCATTATTAAATTAATCCATAAACTGTAATTCCTCCCCCCAAGTCGATCATAAGATTGTTGAATGTATCGGAAAAATACAGTTCAAATTCGAGATTTTTACAGTGAATTTTATTTTTTAAGGGTGTTAGTAAAATTTGTTATGTAATTTATCTTGTTATGAAATTATTTAATTCCACTTCAGAAAACTCCATGTTTTATTTTTCCAATCATAAAATGGCTGCTGTTAAATATTTTTTAAAACAATCATTCTAATTAGTGAAGTTTGTTTTGTGCATCATGGATGCTATTTAATTTTATTTGTTATGCAGCTCCACTGTATTTATTGATTTGTGATCTAAATAAAATCTTTATCAGGCTGCTTGATATTTGAATTCATTTATTACCGTCACAAAGAGAGAAAGTTACATTCAGGATTAATTTTTGTACATTCATCATAATCAATTCCGAACTTGCATACTCTGGATTTTAATTAGAGAATAATACATTGCTATTGAAGAGTTTTTGCTTTGATCACTTTTTTCGGAAAAAAAAGTCACTTAAAAAAATTAGCATTAATTCAGTTCACTAGAATACTTTTTTGCAGAATTTCAGAAAAAAGATTTCCATCCAAATTCGTGGTGTTTTTTTAGATAATTGTTTTTAAAATGGATGAAACAATTGGAATCAAGTTAAATAATTTAAAATGTTAATGTGATTTAGACATTTTTTAAATTGATCTTTAGATTTACCTTTTTTGCTGTTCATTTTAATGTTACAGTAAAATAAAACTGTATTCTTTATTTGTTTAAAATATTTTATTTACAATTTCTTGTATGAAGCAAAAATTATATTTACAATTATGAACTTTGATGATGCATATATTTCACATATATACACGTACATACGCAATATTGCTTTGCAAATTTAAAACAAAACACATCAGGTGCAGATTTCTTAATTAGAAACTGAGTTTGTACATTCTTCAGGCTGTGAAATATTCCTATAAAAAAAAATCTGTAATTAATAAAGTACAAAATTATAAAAACATGATTAATTTTGAAGAGTTAAAAGAATATTTATTTCAAACTATCTTTATTTAAACTCTGCTGTAATAAAATAAATGCAGTAAATATATTCTATAATGTTCAAACCAGAACCTAGTTAGAAATATCACACTAAATATACAGGCTATATACTCTTATCGTGGCCCAACAGCTAATTTCTAAACCATTAGAGATAGGCTTATAGTTCCAATCGGAAAAATGCTTTAAATGATATGAAGAATTATAGTACATGTTTTTTTTATTGAACAAATATATTCCTGAAAAAGTTATGATATCTACCTTTTTATACAGTCCTCCAGTCGCATCAATCATATTCAGTAAAATATTCTTGACACTCTAACATTTTAAACAAAAAAAGTCCCACTCTTCTGCGACTAAAACTGACCGAGTTACGGAGCTTTTGAATATCGCCGACTTACACCATTTCAATAGCCATCTTGAAGATGATCCACCAATCATTGTGCAGCACTTGCTAGACGAGGCAGCTGATTAGTTGAAAATCATGAAATTCAAAGCTCCATAACTTAGTCACAGAAGAGTGGAACTTTTTTGTTCAAAATGTTAGTGTGTGAAGAATATTTTGCTAAATATGACAGATAGGACCATATAAAAAGTTAGAATTGGTAACTTTTTCAGAAATATAGTTATTTACTCAAACACCATAAATTATAATTCTTTCCCTCATTTAAAACATTTTTTCAACTGGAACTATACACCTATCTCTAATGGTTTACAAATTAACTATTCAGCCATTATAAGAGTAGACATCCTGTATAATATCTGATGTAATTCTCAGTTTAAAGCATTATGTTGAAACATTTTCACTTTTGCATAAAACGAGAATGAGTCGCTCTTCTTTATATTAAGAAATATTTATCATATATATAATATTCAGTATTGCAGTGTAGGCATGATGAAGAATTCATAGTCCTTGAACCCCATAATTCCTTTTATTTTAGACTTGATGTATTTATAATTCAATAAATTATATTAAAATATTTTAGATGCTTCCAAGACCAATTCAGTATTATTAAGAGCAAAGTTGGCACGTTATCTGAAACTGTCAAATAGCAGAAAAGGCATGCTGAAATCTGCATTTTGGTTTTTACACTTTTGAAATTGGGAGGCCCCCCCCCCCCAAAAAAAAAAGAGCTTACTCTGTATTTTTTATGAGGTTTAGGAAAACTAAAGGTTCCCAAACCTCACCAAAACTAATAAGTTTAAGTAGAAGTGCTTTTTTAAAATTAAGTGGCGTGGAAAAGAATTATGTACAGGAAGCATAATTAACATGGGTACCTATACGTAGATAATATACAGGATGTACAGCCTTTGCCCATATATGAATTACTTAACTGCAGATAGGAAACATGTCACAAAGTACAGAAGAACACCGGGAATCCGAACTGATTGGGGCTGACTTTTGTTTGGATTATCCGGGAAATTCGGTAAAATACTCCTGATGTACCAAATGCAGTAGAGTGTTGACTCTGGTTGCTCTGTGAAGGCGTATGGAAAGAGCATGCGGCGATTCACACGGTACAGTGGCAAAAAAGTTGAGGGTAAAAAGAAGATATCTGAGTTTGTTTCTACTCATTAAAGTGCTGTATTCATTCTTAAAGACCAATCCGAATGCTTCTTTTGAGTTAGGAATAGACATTAGCTTTGTTTCTGATTTCTAATTGTAACTTTCCCTTCATTTTTCAATAAGAATTTTTCAGAAAGTTAAAAAAAGATGTTCGAATTATTCAAAATTTCGAATTCCCGGGTACTAATTTTACAGGAGACATTAAGAAACTATTTACATTATATGCTTATACACATTTATCATTATTACATTATAAGCTTATACACATTTCATGAACATTTTTGATTAAAAAACATAACCATATGTTTTTCTAAAAAGGTTTTTTTGTCTTTTCGACTTATAAATGAATTGCTAATTGCAGAAAGGAAACAAATTTGGGCAGTCCCTAATATCTGTTAAAGACAGCTGCGTAAATTAAAAATTTATTATGCACTAAGGAACCCCCCATTTTCAAAGAATTATAACAATTCTTGCATTACAATAGGATGAAATAGATATGATAATCTATATATATAAAACGCTAATGTACGTGGCACAGAAAAGAGGTTTGTTTCTCCTTTGCCGATGGCAATGATCGGTTTGTTTACGAAATAAAACCGGCAGCCTTCTCCATGTTAGGCATAACTTAATAGTCGTAGCTGTTATTATATTCATTCTGGTGTAAAATAACTTTTTCTAAAAAAAAAAGGATTTTAAGATGAATAATTCACAATATTTCTAAAAGTAAAATGAAACTGGATGAAATGATTCAAAAGAGACCAGTTCGAAATGAATCAGATGGGCTTAGGCGATCCAGAGAAGGTTTAGATCAACGTCAAATTAGTTTAAGTCAGCGAAGATAAAATTGTGTCAATTCACAAATTGAGGTGAACACACTGAACATCATGGAGATTACTATTGTGAACATTGTACTTTAGCAACTTTTCTGTTATGTACACACCACTTGGTGCCAATTTTTTTCTTGGAGCATTGAATCGTCAGGTTGACTAGAAGCATCAGGGAAATCATGGTATGCTGATGATCAGTGTGGGATCAACTGGTTTACTTTAATTCCTGCATTACAATAGGACGATAATTGAATATGATAATTTATTTTTCAGTATAAGTGTTTTCTCTTGCTATTTTATTTTAGAAAATGTTAATTTTGCAATGTCACAAACATGTATGAGTAGTTTATAAGTAACCTACCTCCCACGAGGAACTACTCGGAGGGACAGGAACCACCCACTGCAGTGGAATGGACTCGCCTTCTTCAGACAAATGAACATCCCAGTGATGCCTGTAAAATAAACAAATGAAAATACAAATCTCTCTTATGAATACAAATCCATACTTTAGAAATCACAGTAAAAAATTTTGCAATCATATTATTTGAAATTTGTTTTAGATTACAGAATAGAATTTTTTTAAAAAAATATCAGTTAAATCTAGGCAACCAATAAAGGTACAAAAAATATATAGAGCCAGGTAACTTATCACGGGTGATGCCTTTTCAAAATTTCTAGAAAGAAAATATCCATTTCAGAAGTTGCATTAGTTAATATGTGAACCTCAACTCACACAAAAAGAATGGCTGAATCTTGAACCATCTAAGCATTCAGTTATTCTGATCCATCAGCTTTAACATCTTAAAAATTGGCTTTTAAAATGAATATTTGGATCTTTGTTGCGTTCAGTCAATTCTCTGAAATCTTAATATTTTATCTGTGGTAGTTTCAGAAATTAAACACATAAAAGTGAATTGTATGCTTTGGAACTGAAGATGAAAATGGAAAAATACAGCTCAAACACTTAGACGGTTAAAGAAGAATATCCACACAAAAAACTGATAAACATAAACTATTCTTTAAAAAAAAAAAATCCTGTTTATAAACCTGAGCAAAAGAATCACAGGATGAATGATTTTTTCTCCAACCCAGTTTTGTGCTACTAAAGTTTTCTTCCTCTGCCTGCTGAATGTTTAATTATGTGTATAATCCTTTATTGTCATCACGTTAATTTTATTGCAATATATTCAATTGTATTTTCACCATATAATTAGTAATGTTTTTCTACATATATATATATATACTAGCTGAACCTGGCAATGCTTTGCTAGATTTCATAATATATATAGATTAAATGAAATTTGATGTGTGTGTATCGATTTACTTGATCACTCGAACTTCTAATGAAATATATTTGCAAAAATTTGTGGTCAGCATCCGTAAATGGTAACAAAGCATTGTGCTGTTTCTTCTTCCGTTTCATTTTGTTTTTCTTCACGTTTTCTCTTGGCTGCATTTGTACGACGACCAATATTTTGTCGTTTTGGCGGCATTTTTATCAACAGCAAATGCACACATAGGCCTAAAATCTCACCTCTGTTTATGTTTGCCAAATCAAAATAGCAAAATAAAGCCAAACCGCCTTTAAAAAAAGGCCAAATTTGATTAAAGCACTCATTTTCCCCAGATTTGTTATAAGAAAATGACTATCCTTGATGACAAGGAATCCCATTAAAATGACATATGTATAATACTATTTTATTCAACTAAAATTTAAATGAAATTTTAAAAAACATTACATGTACAGCTTTGCAAAAAAAGTAATTATGTTCTTGCCGTTGCAGAATGAAATGATCGAGCAAAATATATATGAATTCCTGTTAATAACAATGTTCTATATTATTTTTCAAAACATTCATTATTTTCTTTCATACTCATAGTAAATGACTAACAGTAAAAACTCCCTTAATATAAAAAAAAAACTGATTTCAGACTCATAATAGATGGCTGAGTTTCCAAAACGTGATAAAAATATCAAAAATGCACTGCTCTTAGTTTCGATGTCATTTAAATAGTTGACACCCAAATCCAATATGCTGCATCATTCTGAATATTGTTTCTGGAAACTTTTTCTATCCCTTAGATTTGACATTTAAACATTTGTTAAATTGCTGGAGATAGGTATTTCAAACATAAATGCTTTGTCTTCCCTTTTTACTTTCTCGTATACGGAGTATACAAAGAGAAAGTATTGTAATCGTCAAAAAATTCGAACTCGAGATTTTGACGGATCTCCACGTATTAGACCTCCCTGAGTCCGAAAAACACAATTTGGGAATTACGTCTGTCTGTGAACACGATAACTCGGAAGCTATTAGAGCTACGGGGATGAAATTTGGTATGTGGTCTTTAAACATAATTTGTAGGTTTCTAGCAAATTTTGGACAAAATCCGTCAACGGGAAGTCTGTCTGTATGACCGCGGTGATGTTAACATTATAACTCAAAAACTTGAATAGCTAGATGGATAAAATTTGGTATAGAGTTTTATCGTCATGAATATAGGTCCGTATAAAATTTTGGGCCAAATCCCTCAAAGGGCTGACTGTATGTCGGTCTGTATAATTGCATCTCCAAAGAATCCGCTATCTCCACGTGCATGCGTACTGGACGCAATCTTCTGTCACGATATTCATTGACTCCTGCTTGCCGCTTTTTTTTAAAATCCTATTCTCCAAGCGCATGCGTACTGGTAGCAAACTGTGCACGCGGGAGGATTATGTGACTTTGTCCTTGAGCCAGCAAGAGTAGAAATCGGAATGCATATCTTTGAATTTGATTCTTTACCTAAATATTTTCTGATAGTCATTGGATCCTGGGTTACAATAGGTTCAAATATTTTTATCCACATGGGGGGAGGGGAAATAACACCTTTTTCGAGAAGTATATGAGAAAGTGTAGGGGAGACCACTCCCACTGGTTTAAAAAAGATCTGTAATGTGATGTCCTCTTTCCATTCCTCTATCCCTCTCCTTTTTTAAAAAAAAGGAAAAGAAAAAGCATATTTTACGTGGAAGTTTTCATATAAGAATTCGTTCATGAAAAGAAACAAATCAGAACAGAGAAAATGGTTCTTATACGCTGTGCAGAGACAAGCATAGCTTCTTTTAGAGGCATTCTGACTAATACATTCTGAAGAAAGGTGACAGAAACTTTTCTTATTATGAAACTACTTCGTTTGACAGCTTATTGTGGGCAATTTGAAAAGTGTCATATCAATAGTTTATTTAAAAAAAATTGTAAAATTATTTATTAAAAATCTTTCGAAAAGTCATAAGAAAAAATAAAGCCAATATGGCAACCCTGCCTCTGGTCCCGAGGTTGACGTGATGCCGAAAAACAACCCTGTTTTAAAAAAACAACCCTCCCCTAGGAAGAAGTTGTGCAAAACATCGCCGATGGTAGCCGAACGTTAAAATATTATTAGGCCCACTAATTTTCTTTCTAATGATCAGATTAAGGATTTCAATAGCTTTAAACCTTCCCCGGACAAAGCAGATCATTTTGCAAAAAATCGCACGTAAATCAGTCCAGTAGTTTTTGAGCCTATAGAGACCACACATACGCACATTGCCTTTTATATATATAGATGTAATGATTTAGAATTTTTCCCACCTTTAAAATAAGCCCTTTTTAACACTGCTTAATTTTTAACCACTCAATCACACTTTCAGAGTCATGAGAATCTTCACTGTAAACCGAACCCTGTTTTTTTTAGGAAGTCCCTTTTCAAAAGTACTATTTAAGCTTGTCACATATTTGCAACTCTCTTTTTTTATGATGTGACATTTCCTGTTAACATGCACTGCCCTTGCACGAAAGATTTTCCCTCATGGCCATGGGTTGTATGTAATTATTGTAATATTTATCTATTTAAAATATTCTGCATTATTTTAATTAAATATGTCTAAATTTTGATAAAATGTCCTTCAGTTACCAATGGCTGCCATCTTCATTTGATATGAATCTACACATTACCTAAAGGAATATAGTTTCATATATGAATTTAAAGTTAATTTTATGTCTGTATTTGAATAATTCATTCTTTATCCATGTTCAAGAAGCAGGGTTCATACACATTTCCTTAAAAGAAAATCAAGGACTATCAAGAACTTTTAAGGACTAAAAAAACAAAAAAATAATGACCCTAAATTGAATAAACTTAATGAATTGTTGCACGCATTTATAAATAAAAAGTCTCCTTTTTGCAAATTCAACCTATTAGATGATAAAGTACAATATAAAACATAGAAGATACATTACAAATTGAACACAACAAAAACTCTTAAAAATATGAGTTAATAAATTGATGAAAAAAAACCCCATAAAACTAGTAATCAAATATCTTTTAATTCCAAATTTTTTTCATTCAATTTTACATCCAAGGTATTTATTTTAATTTTTTTTCAGTAATTGTTTTTCTTAGTTCATGCCGAATTCTTGTATTTATTTTAATTTTTTTTCAGTAATTGTTTTTCTTAGTTCATGCGATTGAATAAATGTCATTATTATGAATTTATGTCCTTTGACTTTTCATGCCTCATTAGCTAAATCATTTGCTTCCCCATTTGTTTGGAACATTTGCTTTTGTTTTAAAAAATCTATTTCTTCCCAGAGCTTTTTGTTTCAGTCTTTTCTTTGGATTTTTAACTTTCTAAAAACTGCATGTATTTTGCTCTAGCTTAGATGGAAAAAAGTAAGGACTTTCATGGACTTATTAAAAATGGGGCATAAAAATAAGGATTTGTAAGGACTTTTAAGGACTAAATATACAAGTAAGGACTTGTAAGGACGCTTGCGAAGCCTGAGAAGATACTGTGAAAATTTCCATTGCCGACTTAAAACAAAACATTAGCATTCCAAAACAAAACTTTCATCCAATGGAATGTTTTATAAAAATATAGTGGCAGAAATAAAACTTTTAGCAAAGCTGGAAGAAAGGAAATAAATATTGTGACTTTTAATTTACCCTAAATAATAATGTGAATTTCCAAAAAAGAATGCTACATCAAAGGATATTTACATAAAAAGAAACTAACAAAGAAAAACTGTAAAATAAATTTTGGATACTTACTACTTAAAATATTTAAAATGAAAAACTGATTTATTATTCAGTTCAACTGTTTTTGCTTTTAAGGAAAAGATTGGCTTTATGAGCAAAAAGAAAATCAAATATTATTTATCATATTTTCATCAAATGATTGTTTTCAAAAAAAGGCAAGGGTAAAATTACATCAAATAGAAATAATCCATAATTTTAAATGGGAGTATCTGCATTCTTACTCAAAACCATAATTTTTACTACCATAAAGTGGCTGACTTTTGGATCAAACGTTAGAAAGAAATTCAACTGCCATTGAAAGATAAAGAGGTAAGAATGATTAAATATCTTATGATGATCATTAATTAATTAAGAATGAACTAATTAAGAGTGATTAATTACCTTATTTGAACAAGATTTTCTATGCTCTTATTTCCTGAGTTTTGATATTGATAAAAGAGAAACAGAGGATCATCTGGAGCAGGTTCCTCTGAAAAAATTACATATAACTTTTGTGATCATTAAAATTCACATTCCAATTGTTTGCTTTTATTAACAGTTGCAAAAGAAATCTGAGTTTACTTAAAGCAACTGGCAAAATATAAAAAAAGTAAGAAATTGTATGCAAAATTTAACGAAATGTGGAAAATATTTGCATTATATTCTTGATTACTGTGATTAAGTTCTCTAAGAGTTTTTATTAGTACTTTCATCTGTATTCCAATATAGATTTACATTTCAGATGCAGTTTTAGTTTAGGAGGAACGTTATTTTGGAAAGGAAACAACCATGCCCATATAAGAAGGATGATAACACTAACACAGATTACAAAATGTGGATCTTTTTAAGGTTTAGGTATTTTATGAGGATTGGTTATTTCTGTAGCTATTGGCTCATGGGGCTTCCTTTTGGGAATGATCTCATATTGTGAAGACTGTAATTGCTTCTAAATGCAAAGTGTTTATAATTAAAGTGGCTCTACTAGGGCACAATCTGCTCAAACTTGAAAATATAGAATAGTAATTTAAATTTTCAGCCCAAGATGGAGCTTCTCAATCCAATTAGAAAAAAGCATTATGCAAATTCAGAATACCGAGAATTTGTGAGAATATTCAAATCTGAAAGGCTCACAAAAAGGGCCTATTCTTGAATAATGGTTTGGAAAAGATGAATATTATATTTGTCTGAAGAGACTGGGAAGTTTGGTGTGCTGCCAGGAACAGATTTCAACAGAAGAGGTGACTGTTGGTACAGATGTCAGAGCAGGCTGTCTCTGATGTTCTTTGACAACATCTTGAGAGAAAGTGAATTGTTTATCCCCTGGTCCATGGTACTACAGGTTCTGCAATTCATTTTAAAGTGGTATATGTAAAGAAAGTGGTGTGTGCAAAAGCTTCAACCTCAAGATGTACTTCAATGCAGCCTCTTTGCAGTGCATTCAATTCCCTAATGCACCACTCAACATGCTATGAATATGTTATTGCCGAAAATGGAATCTGCACCATATTTTCATCTGGTGGTGGAAGTCCCACTGGGGGAGCACCAAGAGTAAGTGGATGAGAAGCCGCTGGATAAGTAAGTAGGGTCTCACTTCCCTGGTGGATACAATAATGACTTGGGCTTGCCCACTGCCACTGATAGTGCATGCATCCTGTGGGAGGGGTTGGTGATGGCCACTAGGACTCCGGCCTCAGTACTCAAACTGTTGCAGCGACTGTCATTCAGATGCACTGGACGGCTTCGCATGAGGTTGGGGCGATTTCAAAATAAATCTGGCGATGGAAATTTGAAGTATTACTTTTTACTGCAGACTTCCTTTCCACAGGGTCCTTACAAAGCATAAAACAAGCACCAATCAACCAGAACAGGCTCCACTTATGTCCTTAGTAGGGTCACTTTAACTATAATCACCTTGTATTTATGAAAACATGACATGAATAATAGAAGCATAAAAAAATGTAATCAAAATACAAAATGCTTGAATCATCTATTAAAAATTTACTGAAATCAGTTGTACAGAAGAAGAATTACAGAGAAAATAAAAAAAATAGTATTATACACAATTGAAAAATAAATGTATTCTATGAATTTCATTTATCATTGTTTGTATGGATGTCAATTTCTTAATCTATAAAGCTAATTTTTTTTCCAGGCAAGTTATAATGAAAGGGGTTTTTTTTACTGAGATTATTTTAACTAATTAAAATACTACATTGAACATCACATATAAAATACAAGATTATTTGTTGTTGGAATACAAAACAAAACTGTTTGATATGCAAAGTACAGGATAATATAAAAACTATTTTTATACTTAAAAAAAATTAAGAAACTCACTTTTGATTTTTTTTTTTTTTTTTTTTGTATTTTAATGGGGGGGAAAATATCAATTTTTTGACAACTTGCAGAACATTCTAATGTGTGCACCATTAGTAGCCTGCAACACATCAAGCTGATAAGAGATTTCCAACCAGATTCTATGAAGAGTCAACAATCTTATTCACCTATTTTGCCATTCATAAACTATTAGTCATGTAGACATAACCATTAGTCATGTGAAGACATACTGAAATGAGGCTGACTGTACCAATGACATGGTGCTAGTGAGTATCCACTTCATTACAAAAATTGAAAATTTATTTATTTAATTAAATGCGCTGGAAGTGTATGCCTTTGGTTAGATATTTTTTTAATAAATTTTATAAAAAAAATATATATAATTCTTAATATATATTATGTGCGGAACTTTTGCATGAGTACACAGAAATCATTCAATAAATAGTTCAAAATACCTAGAAATCATAAATATTTTCATTTAGATTTTCTTGTTTTACAATACTTCAACTTAACGGATAAAGAAATAAATGAGCTGCCCAAAAATTACCAATCAAAACAATTTTCATACAAACTAAGTCTTAACAAGATACAGAATTCAGTTTAAATCAGAATGCATTAAAACATAAATGAAACAATAGCATCAACATTCTTTCAAACAGAATGAGAATTTAATTAAAAAAATTATATCAAAAAATAACGGAATAAGAAAAAGAATCTTTTAAACCTGATTAACATGGAAGGAAATTAAGAAAGCCACTACTGAACTCATGGTCTTACCAGAATCCCCAAAAAGACTTTCCAGGACAGCCTTTTGCTTCTTCTGTTGAAAAGTCATCAACTTCCTTTTTCTCCAAAGCGCCTCTTCTTCTCGCCGGTCCTCCTGCTCCGTCTCCAGCATCACTTGGAGGGCTTTCTCCTCCTGCTCGTAGTTGGACAATTGGGCGAGCATCGTTTCCCGCAAATGAGATATTTTTGCTTCGAAGTTTGCAGAATGCTCTGGCTGTAGATAAAACCCTGGAAAAAATGATTTTCAAACGAGGCTTAGAGTATGCAATCTCTAAAGAAATAAACAACAGAAAATAACTACAAAATGCATACGAATCAAGAAAATAGGATAACCGAATATACAGTAGAATCCCGCGAATCCGAACTAATTGGGGCTGACCTTTGTTCAGACTATCCGGGAAATTGGGTAAGCAGAGTAGTGACTTTAGGTGCTCGGTGAAGGCCTTACCGAAAGAGCATGCAGCGATTCACACGATACAGTGGCAAACAAGTTGAGGGTAAAAAGAAGATATCCGAGTTTGTTTCTGTTATTTAAGATGCTGTATTTATTCTTAAAGACCAATTCGAATACGTCTTTTAAGTTAAGAATAAACATTAGCTTTGTTTGTGATTTGTAATTCTTATTTTCCCTTCATTTTTCAGTAAAAATTTTTCAGAAAATTAAAAAAAAAGAGGTTCAGATTATCCGAAATTTCCGATTCCTGGGATCTGAATTCTTGGGGTTCTATTGTATACACAATTAAAGAACTTTGCAATACATATACAGGGTTCATACACATTTCCTTAAAAGAAAATCAAGGACTATCAAGGACTTTTAAGGACTTACAAAACCAAAAAATAAGGACCTCTAAATTGAATAAACTTAACGAATTGTCACACGCATTTTTAAATAAAATGTCTTATTTTTGCAAATTCAACATATTAGATGATAAAGTATAATATAAAACATAGATAGAAGATATAATACAAATTTAACACAACACAAATTCTTAAAAATATGAGTTAATAAATTGATGAAAAAACCATGAAACTGGTAATCAAATTAAATATCTTTTAATTCCAAACTTTTTTCATTCAATTTTACACCCAAGGTATTTTAATTTCTTTTCAATAATTGTTTTTCTTAGTTCATGCGATTGAATAAATGAATTTATGTCCTTTGACTTTTCAGCCTCATTAGCTAAATCATTTAATTCCCCATTTGTTTGGTGTATTTTGTTTCGAACATTATCTTTTATCTTAAAAAAATTATTTCCTCCTAGAGCTTTTCGTTTCAGTTGTTTTGTTTCAGTCTTTTCTTTGGATCTTCCACTTTCTAAATACTGCATGTATTTTGCTCTAGCTGAGGTGGCAAAAAGTAAGGACTTTCAAGGACTTTTTAAAAATGGGGCATAAAAATAAGGATTTGTAAGGACTTTTAAGGACTAAATGTAAAAGTAAGGACTTTTAAGGACTTGTAAGGACGCATATGAACCCTGATATATACATGTAAAACTAGCTTCAGCTGTGTAACATGCAGAGGCATCTTAAAAAGAGAAGGCAGTTGTTTCTGCCCAGAAATTAGTTTACAGCTTCACATACTTATTTTAATCAATGCAGATTACTGTTTGAACTTAGAGATATTTTAGATTCATCCAATTTATGACCATTAGAGAGAAATGCACTGCACGTAGTTCACCGGTGAAATGTTCAAAGCAGAAATAACAACTTTTATCAGCTCAGAATGGGAGATTCCTAATTTGAAAAGTGAAACTAAAGAATTGTTTTGTCAGTGGATTAAATGAGGCCCTTAATATTAGGCAGCAGTGAAAAATCAATCCAACACATTAAAACTTCAAGTTTTTAAATTTTGACAGTTGCATATAAAAAGAATTTATTTAAATGGTGTGGATATTACACACTCACATATCAGTCTTTTTCTATGCCTTCTCAAAAGCACAATTTTGAATAACATTTTTTTCAGGCCGATATCGGAAAGTGAATTTATAATCCCATTAAAAATTTTGGAATTCTTAGGGCATTTTGAGAGATATACAAGTGTGTATTTAAAAACAGAAAAAAATTATTATAATTCTTAGTATAGTTTATGTACAAAACTTTTGCAAGAGTACACAGAAATCATTCAATCAATAGTTCGAAATACATAGAACAGGGGTGATTGTGGCTTCATGGAAAAATACCTGAAATTTTAGCAGGAAAATTATGTGTAGGGAACGGATATGCATTCATTCACTACGACGCAGATTCAACTTTTGATTGCAATTTTTAATATGTTTTTTTCACATAAATTGATTTAATTTATTTTGTCTTAGATCATAAGTTTTCATTAACATTCTATAACACACATGAAAAGAAACCATAAAAATTGATAATGAAACAATATTAAAAATATAATAACATTTTGTATGAATAGCATTAATGAATGTATATATAAATTCTTATGGGACCATTCTGAAGTGAGGTAGTTATTCTTAGTTATGGTATGGCATTTTCTAAAAAATTCATTTGGATTGACTCGGCATAATCCAAAGTAAATTTTCCGTAGTATGTATTATAATTTGTGTAGTCCGTAGTAGAAGCCGAAATTGCGTAGAAACTATGAAGAATCCGTAGTAGTTTGAGTGTTTGGAACTCTTAAGTTTTAAAAAATAGATTTATCAGAAAATACCGGAATTCTGGTATTAAGGATGAAGAAAATACCGGAACACAATCACCCCTGATAGAAATCGTGAATATTTTAATTTTGATTTTCTTTTTTACAATATTTCAACTTAAAGGATGAAGAAATAAATAAATAAACTGAGCAAGAATTACCAATCAAAACAATTTTCACATAAACTAGGTCTTAATATAGTACAAGATTTAGAATTCAGTTTAAATCAGAATGCGTTAAAACAAATAATGAAACAGATTAAACTTAATAGCATCAACATTCTTTCAAACAAAATGAGAATTTTTTACAAACAAATTGAGAATTCTAAAAAATTATATCAAGAAATAGCTGAATAAGAAAAATAATCTTTTAAACAATTAAAACCATATATGAAAAATCACCAATTTATTAAAAAGGGAAAAATAAAAAGCAAAATATGCCAGATGTTAACAACTCAATTCAAATACAATCTCTTTAATTCCTAATCTAAGCAAACTGCAATACTTGGGGATTTAATGTAATTAAAATTTATAGTTTACCTTTTTGCACAGAATTGGCTTGTCTTGCAGATCGCAACTTTTCAAAAACTTTCAATTTTTCAATGGTTTTCTTAGCTTCATGAATTTTCCTTCGTACTTCTGCCAGGATATTATCAGCTTCTTTTTTCATTTCTAGTTCCTGTGAAATTTTTTACAATTTAATCAAAATACAGAAAGCAGAGAAAAATTCAATATATTATTTCTGTTGCCAACATTACCTTTTTTAAAACTAATACCAAGTCTACACTAATAAATAAGGTATCAGTGGATCCGATTTTTATAGACTTCTGACATACCATACTTTTAAGTTAAAATGCATTATTTTTAAAAATTTAAGTGAAAAGAAAAATCAAAACATCATAGAATTGTGACATTGACATCATACATGAGCAGCACCCTCATTTTTTTAAAATTTTATTTTATAAAGCTAACATATATAAATCAACTAAGAGTCACTAAATTTAACAATATTTTTGTATCATAAATTAAAAAAAGTAAAGAAAAGAAAAAAAAATAGCTGATTGCAATCTGACATCAGTTATTGTACACAAAGAGGAATTGTAAATACGTTCTCTTCAATAAACTGTCTTTGCTAATTTGTGTATAAACAATTGCTGAATATTTAATTTCAACAACCCCACAAAAGACTAAATCATTTTTTGGAGGAAATGAAATGAAAAGGTTTGTTTTAATCTAATACAAATTATATTCAATTGCATACAAAAATACTAATTTGACACACAGAAATATTAACAAATGAACAGTACTTTTCTTTCGGGCAAATAAAAAAATATTTACAATACTTTTCTCTGATTACCTATCTACACACTTTATTTATTACTTGAGATAATGGTTCGGAATCAAATAATAATAATAAATTCTAAAATTACTTTCACATTAAAGTAGATTTGAAATTAAATATTAAAAAGAAAAAACATTTTTCATAAAAAGAATAGTATTATGTGCAATTACTATAACATAAACATTAAAATGACTTCATTTCACAACAGTAATTACTTAAACATGGAATATTTTGTTACCCTTTTCATTTTCTCATTTTTCTCTTTTAAATTATCAAACCACTTGTCAATTTCTTGGTGCAGCCTCTCCCTTTCTTGCTCTTTCTTAACTCTCTGTTCCAAGAGTGTTGCTTTCAATTTCTTTTTAAGGGCCTAGATTGGAGGAAAACAAACCTTAGATAAGAATTCCAAGCAAATCAGTTATACTACTGCCTTCTTCAAATGAAACAAACCTCTTTTTCCTCCTTAATTACATATTTGACTAATGTGCTATTTACCTTCAATTTAATACATTTGATTTTAAAGCAGCAATAATAATAAAAAAATTATAAAAGAAGTTTGTACCTATGATAACTAATAAATACAAGAACCATAAAGATATTAAATTAAAATTGAAACTAGTACATATAACTCAGAACTTTGATTAACTAACTTCAGACATTAACTTATGATTGCAATAGCCTGTAGTATAAAAAAATATTTTAAGACAAATGGATAGATTATGTATATTAAACATTTGCATAATTTGTATTTAATGTTATTTATGTTTTATATTCTCAATTTGCTTCTTAGTTACTTTTAAATTGTTTTCTTTTTATCATAAACAGACCTGCCAACCCCAGATTTAAAAAAGAGGGAGACATTTTCAATTATACATACATGATCACAAATGCACAGCAGGGCCAACATTTACTTTATTTAACTCGTGAACAAATAAGGTGTAGGGGGCCTAATGAGACAATATTTTATTTTGGCTATATTTTTCTCAAAATTTTATCTTTTTACATAATAAATAAAATGTATTGATTTTTAAAAATTGCCTATCTGGGTTTTAAAATAATCTGATAGTTTTTTTAAAGACACTTTTTTTAGTCCTCACTCTTCCATACATATTTTAAATTTAGACAGTATTACTAATATAAGTTATCGACATACCTATATATTTTTTTTGTACTTCAGAGCTTTAATTTATGGATTTACATTTCTTTATAATATATATATTTCTTAATTATAGTTTTTTTCATATTTACAGTCGAGATCTACTTACAAATAAGTCCTATTTACAAATTACATGAAAATGTACTTTTACTCCTTTAAAGAAGAAGTTGTTGCAGATTTTGCTGGAAGCAATTGAAAACTCAAACATGCAAATGGTACAAAATCCATACGATTTATCGTTTTTCGAAGCGATAATAAATGAATATTCCTCGGAATAGGTCTTGGTAAATACAGTCTGGTATTTCTTTTTCGATTCTTTTGATTACATCAGATCTGGACTGGTGGAAAAAGAAATGCACGACCAAAAAATTAAAAAATATTTTGACAATACCCCTAACACGACAAGATAGGCAGAAAATATAAACAAATTCTCCCTATCACGCTAAACAGTCAAAGCAGCACATGTGTAGAAAACCTATGGCGATAGTCACTAGTCAACAAGCTCGGACATGATACCACTGCAAAGAGCTAATGAAGAATCCGTAAGGGAATGACGTAACGCATTCAAAAATTTGAGGAGAATGTGGTCACGGCAAGCCCTGGATTTTTCTTTCGTCGCTCTTTTACTGCTTTTTATTATTATTACTACTTATTTGCTCCAATTTCTCGAAAATACTAAAAAGCGGGAGGAAATCGGTGCGAATTGGGAGGTGGGAGAAATTGTTAAAAAGCTGTAGACTCCTGCCAGAAGCGGGAGAGTTGGCAGGTCTGCATAAATTTTCAGCAGCATGTTTCTTTATGGCAACAGAATGAACTCTACTAAAAAGCAACTTTTATAATGGTAAAAACATAAAGAAAACATATTATCCCAAACTAACCAAATAATAACAAAAAAGTAAAAAAACCCAGTAACAAAAACGCTAAAAGAGTTAAAAGAATACATTGCATCCAGAATACACAAAATACTGCTGCATCTGAAATGACTTTAAGATCAGCTTAGTTATTCATTTCTTCGTTAATTTTTATAAAGATAATCACTTTCGTGAATTTAACCTTCACAGAAAGACAGCGAAATATTCAAGTTGTTGATTTTGCGCAGAGGAGAAATGATTATAGATTTCTGTCACTAAATGCCAAAATATCTATAAAAAGAGGATAACATAAAAGTTTCAAGATTAGTTAACACACTTATTTATGAGATCAGTGGCCTAGCTGCAAGTTTTACTGCCCAGGACGAACTTGCAACTTACCCTCACTCCTTTACAAATTAGATATGGCATATAAACCTCAAAATAAAATAAAATCTAGGAAAAACATTTTATTAGCAACATAATTA